>JAPDDO010000450.1:110000-133860 GCA_027422415.1 Schizothorax lantsangensis | reverse complement strand
TCTATCTACATAGAAGGTATGTGGCTTAGGTAAGTGCAAAAATTCTCCAGAAACAGTTTTACATGTGCATTTACAACCTAGGATTTCTCCCTAGAATGAAATGATCTGTTATTGGCTTATTTGGAAGGGTCATGAATAATAATGTTGAGCTCTGCTCTGATTGGCTGTTTCACAGTGCGGCTTCAATGTTGAGCTCTGCTCTGATTGGCTGTTTCACAGTGAGGCTCAATGTTGAGCTCTGCTCTGATTGGCTGTTTCACAGTGAGGCTCAATGTTGAGCTCTGCTCTGATTGGCTGTTTCACAGCGCGGCTCAATGTTGAGCTCTGCTCTGATTGGCTGTTTCACAGCGCGGCTCAATGTTGAGCTCTGCTCTGATTGGCTGTTTCACAGTGAGGCTCAATGTTGAGCTCTGCTCTGATTGGCTGTTTCACAGCGCGGCTCAATGTTGAGATCTGCTCTGATTGGGTGTTTCACAGTGCGGCTCAATGTTGAGCACTGCTCTGATTGGCTGTTTCACAGTGCGGCTTCAATGTTGAGCTCTGCTCTGATTGGCTGTTTCACAGTGCGGCTCAATGTTGAGCTCTACTCTGATTGGCTGTTTCACAGTGCGGCTCAATGTTGAGCACTGCTCTGATTGGCTGTTTCACAGTGCGGCTTCAATGTTGAGCTCTGCTCTGACTGGCTGTTTCACAGTGCGGCTTCAATGTTGAGCTCTGCTCTGATTGGCTGTTTCACAGTGCGGCTTCAATGTTGAGCTCTGCTCTGACTGGCTGTTTCACAGTGCGGCTCAGGATCTGTAAATCATTCGCCATCATCCTCAGTCATCTCTCCTTACTCTGTTTATGTGGTAAGTGAAATCTTATGTACTGTAATGTAACAGGCTACCGCTAGCAGCTAACCATGTCCCTTTAGTGGCTCGCGTTATTTTATTAGAGCATTATTTGCTTTCCGTGTCTTTCTGAATACAGACACCAACCCATCCCTGCACTTCACATCCCCTGCACAGCCTGAACATAACATTTATTTCCATATTTTCTCTGTTGTCCTCGCTTGTTTCTTCACAATACCTGCAGAACTTCTGATGGTTCGGCTGGCGGCTGGCGAGAACATGGGCGGGTTTATGCAAATGTTGGGGGTGTAACTATTAGTGATCCTGACTGTTACGTCACAGTCGGTGTTATGTTCTGATTCGCCTATTTTTCAGTGGTCTTTATTCACGAGATTTACATAAGGAGGAGGAAACAATGGTGTTTGAGGCTCACTGTATGTCATCTCCATGTACAGAACTCTTATTATTCAACTATGCCAGATAAATAGTTTTCTATTCTATGGCACCTTTAAATGTCCAGGTAAACAAGCAGTGCATGTGAAGTTTGTTTTCGAAGGTCATACCTGTACATATCCTGCAATTAAGGTCAAAGAGATGGCGCTTATGTTCTGCTGTAGTGTCTTTCAGCATACAGCTGATCACATCTGGAGCACCGACGCACTCCTTCACCTGAGGCAGCTTCGGAGATGATTTCTCCTCCTAAGGGTAGACAAAATGCTTGACCGCTCAGAGAAGAACAGAAAAGCCACTGTGCTTTTATCATGGAGTGCACGTATAGACTTGTCTTTGTAGTAAGGTACAACAACGTATTTATTTTCTTAGGAGACTAAGGTCATTTGGAGCAAATAAGCAGATTCTGCTGGTGTTTTTCCATTCTGTAATACAGTGTTGTGCAATATGGAAAGTGTGCATGGTATAGTTGTCTCTCTGTTCAGCTCAAAGCTCGATTGCTTTCTATTTGTTCTAAAATTGTGGGTCAAGTGCTTAAGTTTTCAAGATCTGTATTACTATATTAATGCACTTTGGTGGTGGTGTGTATATTTTTGTACTGTTGGTTTTTTTGTATTAAGGTGTGTTTATTGTTTGTTTGTTTAAATTGGTGTAAGTGTATTGATGTGAGACACGCTTTGAGATGCAAGACAAATTCTGGAGGAAATTCCAACAATGAAGTGTAATTGAATTGAACTGAATTGAATAGCTCTAGCCAGTGAAGGGAAATAGCCCTAATATAAGCATGTGTTCAGGTTCACTTGGACCTGACCAAAATAGAAAATTATACATTTAGTCCTGGCTTGTGGTGTCATTTTTAACACTGAACCTAAAGACACCAGAGATTTTATGCATTTAAATGCTTTCATTTTCGTTTGTACTTTCTAGTATAAGTGCACTGTGTTCATATTTACTTGTGCATTAAATTACAAAAAAAAACATCAGCTTGCACCTGATCTCGAATTGCACAATATTTTAGTACATGCATTTGAGAGACGTTCTTTAATGTGATGCTATATCTAGGTTATTTTATATATATATAACAAGTAGATAGAATAGAAAAAAGAAAGCTAGTGTTAGTTTTACAAGAAGAGCTAGCAGTTAGAGAATAAATATGCAATTGATAGAGGGTCAAATGTGTTTTTTTTTTAATAAAAAGACGACAGATAAAATAAAATTAGAATAGAGAGTGCTAGAGTTAAGAGGGTCAAATAAAGATGGAAGAGATGTAAGTACGCGTCTGAAAAGTCTCCTGTTTGATGTGGTCATAAAGAGATACGGCAGTTTTAATGTGCATTTCTTGTCAGGAAAAAAAGGGACATAAACTGCAGTTTTGAGTGAGGTGGCCAAGCTTAGGTCAGTGGTGGCCATGGAGTCACAACCTGATTGGACTGCTTTTATATTTTGTGACTGAACTTAAATAAAGCAACGCTGTGTGCTGGGCTAAATGTGCTTGTTGTATGTTGGTGGTTAAAAAAAAAAAGTTTTTAAACAGCATCAGGAATTCAATTCCACACACAAATGAATATCTGCTGCAGGGAGACTGCACCAAACTGTAATGGGCCATATGGCGAGTTCATGTTGCTCGTCACAGCTCCATGACAAGAAGGGAACGTTTTTGGGCCAAGCTGCATTCATATATCAGTCGAACTGCACCAGAATCTGTCTGGAAGTAGACCGAGACCCAGCTTTTCAAGGGGTCCCGGCCCACTCGTGTGGTTTGCATGGCAGCATTTACATTTATTCAAATCAAATCTAACCTGCCAGTGTGAACTAAGTCCTCGTTAACGGTGTCTAAAACCCAGCTAGAGAGCAGCAGATGAATGATAAAGGTTATGACCCCTTTAAACACGTAAGAAGCTAAGCATCAGCTCACTGAAGGAGTGTTTGAGCTCGGCGTGGCGTCTACGCTCAGCACTTTCTCTGGTTCCTCCACATCCTCAGAACAAAGAGACGGTTCATTCTTCACAGAGATCTGAAGCAGTGGATCAGCGGCGGGTTCCTGTCAAAGAAACAGTCAAGAACTGAAATGCTTAATCATTGGCTTAACATGAATGTGTTTGTTTGTCACAGTACTTTACCTCGGCTGACTCAACTGAATGAGCTTCACTGAAGGCATGTTTCCTCTCAACACCTGATGACACAGTTCCTGAAGACAATACACCATCAGAATAATGACTCATTATTAACCCTTGTGCATCAATTTAAAAAAGTTACACATAGGTCCATAGTGGACAAAAATGTCCATGTCAAAAAACTGTGAAGGTTGAGAGCACAGAATTAAGTTTGGTCTCATTTAAAGACCCACGGCAGATTATTGTTGAAGTAAAAAAGTTTAAAAAGTGAAAAAAAAAAAGTTATACAGGTTTAAGTTTATGAAAATGATTTATGAACAATATTTTATATAAAATATATATTTTATGAAACATGTTGAACTCTAAACCTGCTAGAAAATCAAAGCCATAAATCTAAACAAGTTGTGTTTCAAATTTGAGGTTGATATCTCAACTAAACTAAGATATTGTTTGGGCGCAGTACCACATTTTCTCCATTAGATGCAGCAAATCTCTGCTGGAGCTCAAAGTGCTTGATTTATGATTTACAGTAGCGTTCATCTCTCAAATATTACAAGATCACACACTATTTTTTTTTATGACACATACACTGACATCCATACCAACACACACACAATTACAGCTGCATTATTTATCCAATTGTCTCTATAATATACAGAAGCAGAAAACAGGTCTAAAGCGAGTATTTGCTTTATAGGCCAAACCTGAAAAAATAGCATCATCTGGTAACAAATTGTAAAAAATAAACTTTTGAAGCCTTGCCAACAGAATGAAAGCCTGTTAACAAAAATTGCATCATTTTACAGTTAAATGGCGATGTGATTAAAAATAGCCTTTTTAATGGGTTTCAATGGAGACATTTTTGTCCAAAAGATGCTGGTGGTTCACTTTTTTGTATCTAGTGCAAAATAAATGTATTAAAGGAAATGAGGGTGGAATATTAAAATTCAAATAAAAATACACACCTGAGCCAAAATTTATGCAGTTAGCATTAATACAGGCAAAATTATCAAAAAAACAAACTAAAATGGACAAAAGGTTGCACAAGGGTTAAACATTTCAATAGAACAACTGTGACAAACACAACCTTGTTTTGGGGATCTTTCAAGGTGAGGACGAGATGCTGGTATTTATTCTTATACTCCTCATCTGTTGTGTAACACATATTGAACATCTCTTTCTCCATATCCACAGACAACTTCTCAATTTCACTCTCGGAAATCTCCAAATCATCACTCTGACTGAACCTGATGAGGAACATGACAGGGTTATAAATATAGCTGTTACCACAGATGGTAAAATATGGACTGAATATAGAATGATTTTAGGCAAAGTGGTCTATAAAACCATAAGCATAATGCAATAAAATTTTAACTTGACTAACACGTGGCCCTGGAGCACAAAACCAGTCATAAGGGTCAATTTTGTGAAATTGAGATTTATGCATAATCTGAAAGCTGAATAAATAGCTTTCCATTGATGTATGGTTTGTTATGATAGGACAATATTTGTAAATCTGGAATCTGAGGGTGCAAAAAAATCTAAAATATTGAGAAAATCACCTTTAAAGTTGTTCAAATGAAGTCTTAGCAATGCATATTACTAATCAATAATTAAGTTTTGATATATTTACGGTAGAAAATTTACTAAATATCTTCATGGAACATGATCTTAATATCCTAATGATTTTTGGCATAAAGGAAAAATGTATAATTTTGAGCCATATAATGTATTGTTGGCTATTGCTACAAATATACCTGTGTTACTTATGACTGCTTTTGTGCTGCAGGGTCACATTTTTATTCTACAACACAAAAATCTATATTGTTGACGCTCAATTTGGCCGGCATAGGAACATTAGGTATCCTTCGCCTCATGAAATAAATCAAAAGATCAGTCTCGTGATGTTAGGCCACACTACTATGATGCAAGTTTTATTTCATATTTGTTGACCAGCAGGAGGCACTACACTAAACCTGCTTTGATTCATTCACAAAAGAGCTGTGAAGATGCTCAGTTTCACTCTTACAGCTTTATACAAGAATGCTTCGGTATTTCAGAAGACTTTATGGCAACATGATGCTCCGAGCCAGATGTATTGAAGACCTAATGACCGATCTGGGAGTCGAAGATTTTCATAACTACTCTATGTATTTGGTTTGAATATTGTGGGGCTTTGAAGTGAGCTGTTTTAGTGTCATGCTCCCTCATAAGGTTTATTTATTTGTTTTTGTTAAGAGGTCTTTTGTGCTATTATCCACACATGCAACATAACTTCAATAACAGCCTACTTGTTTACATATAGCCTATATAAAATATTTTACATTGCACTTATAGGCTATAGATTGACAATGTTCTAATTCATCAAGCCATTGATGTTTATTTCTGGCTCTTAATGATTTAATCTGCCATCATAGTGCCACATGACTCTCGATTCTGACTTACATGCTCTTATAATAGTTCTTAATTGTAGCATTTGTTATAGCATTACCAAGCCAATAATGACTAATTTATTTTTAATAATCTATATAGCATTTGTTATGACCCCCCCCCACCCCCCCCCCCCCCAAACTACGCCCTGACTCTATGTATGACTCTATAACAGATGCCGATGATGATGCACCGTTGGTGCTTGATCACTAATTAACATGTCTAACAGGATTTATTGAAGTGTTTGAATGAAGACGTGACTAGAGACGAGGGACCTTCTGCAGAGAAGTGTGCTCAGCGAGCGGCGGATGTTTTGTCTCATCAGGAGAGGACTGGAGCCAGGGGCCGCCGCGGGCTCATCCGTCCAGGGGCCGCAGGTCACGACCTCTGCAGCTTCGCTGGACTCCACAGGGGCCTTGGGCTTTTTAGGGATTTTACTGAGAGCCCCTTTGAGAAGCTCCAGTCGTGGAGAGCCTGGCATGGTCTTCTTTGCTCTTCCAGGAGTGCACTTCTTAACTAGTGGAGCTGCAGGAGGTTTTTCAGGAGGAGTCAAATCTGAAGGTTGGATCTGTGGTGTGCTGGCACTGCACTCGACTTCATCTTTCTCTTTAACGGCTGAAAGAAACAAAGAGAACCAGAAGAATATAGAACATTTTCACCAGATGACTTTATGAACAGCTCGATTTATTAAGAATGAATCCTTCTAGGTTGATTTTGTTGGGGAGTGTGACTATACAGAAAATATATATTTTAAAAAAACTGAAAAATGTATTTTTACACTGAAGTTTTTGTGTGTGTGTGAGTGTACAGTATGTGAGAGTGTGTGTGTGTGTGTGTGTGTGTGTGTGTGTGTGTGTGAGAGTGTTTGCGCGTGTGTGTGTGTGTGTGTGAGAAATCCTTGTAGGTCTTCAAGATTTGGGAAAAACTTGAAAATTTTGGGTGTTCATAAGCGTCATGATTTTGTGATCATTGATTTCAATATTGAGATTAAATCTTAAAAATAAAAAACATTCTAATACTGTAAAATAGTGTAATTTTTTTTGGAAAATAAACATGCATTTTTTTCTGCAATATTACAGTACTAATATACGTCTTAATGTATTAATTTAATATAACGCAGCCCATGATATCAGTGTCTCAGAACAGCTCGATTCACAGTAAATGAACCAAACCTGTAGAGTGTAGATTTATTAATTAAATCACATCTTTACTGTGGACTGTGAAAATGACTCTGAAAGCTCTATGTAGATTAATTGGCTGTTACATATGTGAATAATAACCTTTATTCAACATAACAGTCATTCTTTATCACATGAGATGTTTCATGGGTGGGATTGTGCTAATTGTGAAAGTGCGTGCATACACCATTTTTATGAAAGATTGAAATTTATTAACATTAACACGTTTTGGGAAGGTCAGTTCTTTACATGCAAATTACTCATGTATTTATGATGTAAAAGTTTTATGAATGAAGGCCCATTTAATATACAATATTGTTATTTTCTCTTGTTTGCACACTTAATTATCAGTAACTTAAACTGATATTTTAGTATACTGATGTTTAACGTTTTGGCAGTGTATGTGTTGGCAATAAAATGAGTTACAGTATTTGTAGCTTGAAACTTCAATGTCTTCATCTTGACTCCAACAAGGGTTTGAATCCAGTATAATCTGTGGTCCATGTTTATTTTTGCATTATTTAATGATGTTGTGATGCACAGGATTGTGAATGTACCACACACTGCAGAAAGATGAATCATATTTTGGTGAAATAACCGATTTATTGGCCTGTGTTTTGTTTCTTTTTTCATCTCTGTGAATAAAGCCTCGTTCACACCAAGAACTAATAACTATAAAAACTATATTTGCATCCACACCAGCTAACGATTTATCCAAAGCTTGCACAATGCGGTTTGTAAATGGTGAAAAGGAGGTGGAAGAATCTCTCACTTTGCTTAGAGTTTCGCTTTTGAGGACTAATTTTACTCATGCTTCTGTGTAAATCAGTATCAGTTTCAGATTCTGCTGTTATTGTCTGTTCAGAATCATGACAGCTGTGCAAAAACATGTGATGCCTGATTTAATGATCCGTGTACATGCACCATTTTCAGTGTAAAGCAGCTCAAGGTGTCTAAATCTGAGAAACCAAAAACAAGCAGTTTTTGTCCTGCACTATTTTGCACACTGGGCCCATCTCACTTAATATATCAGTTTGACTCTGTGTCAATTGCCAGTTAATCTCAACATCATCTTAGAAACTCCAAACCACAACAGCCTTCCAGATTACTGCCCTATAAAGTGTTTTTTTACTTGAAAAATTGAAATGTCTGTGTAAATACTGACCTTGAAATATGATCATCCAATGTTTGTTACTACACTGAGAAAACGGGCTGAGCGGAGGTGTGTGAGTGTGTGTGTGAGAGAGAGAGAGAGAGTGTGTGTGTGTGTGTGTGTGTGAGAGAGAGAGAGAGAGAGAGAGAGAGAGAGTGAGTGTCACTGTGTGTGTGTGAGAGAGTGTGTGTGTGTGCGAGAGAGAGAGAGAGAGAGAGAGAGTGTGTGTGTGTGTGTGTGTGCGAGAGAGAGAGAGAGAGAGAGAGAGAGAGAGAGAGAGAGAGAGAGAGAGTGAGTGTCACTGTGTGTGTGTGAGAGAGAGTGTGTGTGTGTGCGAGAGAGAGTGTGTGTGTGTGAGAGCGTGTGCATGTGTGTGAGTGAGTGTGTGCGAGAGAGTGTGTGTGTGTGTGCGAGTGAGAGTGTGTGTGTGTGAGAGTGTGTGTGTGTGAGTGTGTGTGTGAGAGTGTGTGTGTGTGAGTGTGTGTGTGTGTGTGTGTGTGTGTGTGTGTGTGTGTGTGAGAGTGTGAGTGTGTGTGTGTGTGTGTGTGTGTGTGTGAGAGTGTGAGTGAGTGAGCGTGTGTGTGTGTGTGCGAGAGGTGTGTGTGTGTGTGAGTGAGAGTGTGTGTGAGTGCGTGTGTGAGTGTGTGTGAGTGAGTGTGTGTGAGTGCGTGTGTGTGCGTGTGTGAGTGAGTGTGTGTGAGTGCGTGTGTGAGTGTGTGTGTGAGTGAGTGTGTGTGTGTGTGTGTGTGTGAGTGAGTGTGTGTGAGAGAGTGTGTGTGTGTGAGTGAGAGTGTGTGTGTGTGTGTGTGTGAGTGAGTGTGTGTGAGTGAGAGTGTGTGTGTGAGTGAGTGTGTGTGAGAGAGTGTGTGTGTGTGTGAGTGAGAGTGTGTGTGTGTGTGCTTAAGAGAGACAGAGCGCACATTTACATGCACACAACATGCTGATAACTATAAATCAACAGATTTATATCCAAGCAAGAAAACCGTTACACAAACATTTTTTGGAAAAAATCGGTTTATGTCCCAGTAATGACGTTATCATCTGTGTATTTAACTCTGTGTGTATTCCATCTGTTATGAGAGTTGTGTTAAACCTGCATAAATTCCTTTCTTCTGTTCAACACAAAAAAATATTTTGAAAAAATAATAATTTATGGGTGAACCATCCCTAGGGCTGCCCTCAACTAAACATTTTTCTGGTCGACTAGTAGTCGTTCATTTTAAGCATTAGTCGAATAAGTGCACGTTTATTAATCAACCATTTAAATCATTAATGAGCCTTTAATTGCCTGTATAGCCTAATAAGCGCTCAAGTGCACCAGCAGAAGTAATGATTATGAATGTGTCAGGAAAAACAGTGAGGCTGCATTAACATTTTAATAATTTATAGATAAACTAGTGCTTTCGGATTAAGAGATGAAGTCGGTCGACACTGACTCGTCATCAGTAGTGGATGCACCTGTGTGCATGTTTCATACGGATTACATAATCTGAGAATATCTGTTTTTCATTTGAATTGATTCAGAAAGTAGACACTTCGCTCTCTATGTTTTCATATCTGTAAGGCAAGTATACACGGAGAGCAGCTTTATTTTACAAAAGCACAACGTGTTGTTGTTACTGTGAGTGCACACTAATAAACAGAGTCTTTACAGATTTGAAAGATGTATTACTCTTATCTGTATGAGCAGAAATGAGGGAGCAAGTGAGCACACCAGTGCCTCCATGTGTCCTGCAGTGAGCTACTGTTCAGCTCCACACACACACTTAGTGCACATTTCTCTAGGTTAACATTAGATTGAGCAGCCATGTAAAGTTGCTACTACATACATGTGGTGGATGAATGATAGGTGAGCATTTGGATGTCTTGTATTACCACACAGACCAGCCGTTAACGATCTGTACATCACTGACTGCGTGACCATTTCTTTTCTGCAACTAAAGCGACTACTAAAATTTTGGTCGACCAAGCCTCTTTTCGTCGACTATTAGGGGGCAGCCCTAGTTAAAACCCACACACATAGACTCCAAACGTCAGCAAGAAACCTCATTCTCCTCATGTTTGCAGACTGTACCAAGATAACACTTCTTTATGGGTCAAGAAAGAGTCGAAGAGTGCAATATATATATGTGTGTTGTCAGCTTAACCATATTTGGTTTAAGAATGTAATCACGCTCACAGAGAGAGATAGCGCGTCTCCTTGTGTCTGTGAGGAGAGTATATGATACATACTGTGTTTGTAATCTGGAGCAGGAACGGATGGTGACGCTGACTGTACAGGCTCAACGACTGCAGCTGAACACGGAGACTCTTCATCCATGTCTTCCTTGATCTCACGCTCTTCCTGAGCCGCCGTCTTACTGATCTTCACCTTGAAAAGCTTTGCAAGAAATGATCGCTTCTCGCTCTGAAATGTGAAAGCATAAGAGTGAAGAGTACACAGCTACTGAATTGATCCGAGATGTGATTCCACAAAACCAGAGTTTTATTTCATGTTTCATCACATGTTTTAAAGTGACACTCTTCAACTGTTCTCTCGCTGATGACTGTCACTTCACTATTCATATTTATTTATAAAAGAAGAGCATGCCGAGGCAGGCATGTGGACCATCTTTGGTTGTCTGCTTGTTTGGTATTCTGCATTTGCTGCTCTTAGCTTTCAGAAAAAAAGTGAATTATTGCTATAAATGTTGGAGATTTTCAAGTCGGTAAACAACAACTACAATATTCTCACACACACTCTGACACGCTCACACACACACACACTCACTCACACACACACTGACACGTTCACACACACACTCACACACACACACACACTCTGGCACGCTCACACACACACACACTCACTCACACACTCTGACACGCTCACACACACACACTCTGACACTCACACACACATACTCAAACTCTGACACGCTCAAACACACACTCACTCACACACACACTCTGACACACACACACACTCACACTCTGACACGCTCACACACACACACACTCACTCACACACACACACACACACACACTCACTCTGACACGTTCACACACACACACTCACTCACTCACTCACTCAAACTCTGACACGCTCACACACACACACACTCACTCAAACTCACACTCACTCACAAACTCACTCACTCACACACAAACTCTGACACGCTCACACACACTCTCACTCACTCAAACTCACACTCACTCACAAACTCACTCACTCACACACAAACTCTGACACGCTCACACACACTCTCACTCACTCAAACTCACACTCACTCACACACAAACTCTGACACGCTCACACACACACACACTCACTCACACACACACACACACACTCACTCACTCACACACAACACACACACACACACTCACTCTGACACGTTCACACACACACACTCACTCACTCACTCAAACTCTGACACGCTCACACACACTCTCACTCACTCACACTCACTCACAAACTCACTCACTCACACACAAACTCTGACACGCTCACACACACTCTCACTCACTCAAACTCACACTCACTCACAAACTCACTCACTCACACACAAACTCTGACACGCTCACACACACTCTCACTCACTCAAACTCACACTCACTCACACACAAACTCTGACACGCTCACACACACACACACACACTCACTCAAACTCACACTCACTCACACACAAACTCTGACACGCTCACACACACTCTCACTCACTCAAACTCACACTCACTCACACACAAACTCTGACACGCTCACACACACACACTCACTCAAACTCACACTCACTCACACACAAACTCTGACACGCTCACACACACACACTCACTCAAACTCACACTCACTCACTCACACACAAACTCTGACACGCTCACACACACTCTGACACGCTTACACACACACACTCACACACTCTGACACGCTCACACACACTCTGACACGCTCACACACACACACTCACTCAAACTCACTCACACACAAACTCTGACACGCTCACACACACTCTCACTCACTCAAACTCACACTCACTCACAAACTCACTCACTCACACACAAACTCTGACACGCTCACACACACTCTCACTCACTCAAACACACACTCACTCACACACAAACTCTGACACGCTCACACACACACACTCACTCAAACTCACACTCACTCACTCACACACAAACTCTGACACGCTCACACACACTCTGACACGCTTACACACACACACTCTGACACGCTCACACACACACACTCACTCACACTCACACACACTCACTCACACACAAACTCTGACACGCTCACACACACTCTGACACGCTTACACACACAAACTCTGACACGCTCACACACACACACTCACTCAAACTCACACTCACTCACACACAAACTCTGACACGCTCACACACACACTCACTCAAACTCACACTCACTCACTCACACACAAACTCTGACACGCTCACACACACACCCACACACACTCACAACACCCCACACACACTCTGACACGCTCACACACACACACTCACTCAAACTCACTCACACACAAACTCTGACACGCTCACACACTCTCACTCACTCAAACTCACACTCACTCACAAACTCACTCACTCACACACAAACTCTGACACGCTCACACACACACACTCTCACACACTCTCACACACACACACACACACACACTCTGACACGCTCACACACACTCTGACACGCTCACACACTCTCACTCACTCAAACTCACTCACAAACTCACTCACTCACACACAAACTCTGACACGCTCACACACACACACTCTCACACACTCTCACACACACACACACACACTCTCACTCAAACACAAACTCTGACACGCTCACACACACTCTCACTCACTCAAACTCACACTCACTCACACACAAACTCTGACACGCTCACACACACACACTCACTCAAACTCACACTCACTCACACACAAACTCTGACACGCTCACACACACACTCTGACACGCTCACACACACACTCACACACTCTGACACGCTCACACACACTCTGACACGCTCACACACACACACTCACTCAAACTCACTCACACACAAACTCTGACACGCTCACACACACACACTCACTCAAACTCACTCACACACACACACAAACTCTGACACGCTCACACACACACACACACACTCTGACACGCTCACACACACACTCACGCTCTGACACGCTCACACACACTCTGACACGCTCACACACACACACACTCTGACACGCTTACACACACACACACTCTGACACGCTTACACACACACACTCTGACACGCTCACACACACACTCACGCTCACGCTCTGACACGCTCACACACACACACACTCTGACACGCTCACACACACACTCACACTCTGACACGCTCACACACACACTGACACGCTCACACACACACACTCACTCAAACTCACTCACACACAAACTCTGACACGCTCACGCTCACACACACACACTCTGACACGCTCACACACACACACTCTGACACGCTCACACACACACTCACACACTCTGACACGCTCACACACACTCTGACACGCTCACAGAGTGTTGGAGCAAATTAGAAATAACTCAAATCAACCAGAAATAAAAAAAAAACATTAAGAAATTTAAGAAAGAAATTAAATTACCAACAATATCGGAAGAACAGACATTAATACATTAGATATGTTTCCTGCTAATTCACGGCTTCCTCTGTCAACCTCTCAGGCTGATAAAAGACTCGTATTTAACCCTTGTGTGACCTTATGGACATTTGTCTTTTTCAGTTTTTTTTTATTTATCATTTTGCCTGTGTTAATGTCAACTGCATACATTTTGACACAGGTGTGTATTTTTATTGGAACTTTAATATTTCACCCTCTTCATTTCCTTTAATAAATCTATTTTACACTAGATACAAAAACTAGACAAAAATGTCCTCATTGAAACCCATTAAAACTGCAATTTTAATCTCAGGGCCATTTAACTATAAAATGATGCAATATTTGTTAATAGGCTTTTATTTTACAAAATAGATTTTTTTACTAAATGGTGCTATTTTTTCAAGTTTGGCATATAAAGTAGAGGTCTTCACGGAGGACCCGAGACCCGAGGACCCGGGACCCGTACGGGTTCGGGTCTATATTTTAAATGGTCAGTCGGGTCCGGGTCGGGTCCCAATCTATTACTTCGGGTCCCGGGTCTTTTTAACATTGTGTGTAATACCCGAGTCGATCGGAGAACACCGCACCCGCCAGAGATCAGTGTCAGTCAACATGCGTGTGTTTAACATGCAGTTTGTAAAATTAGGATGAGAAAAGTGTGAGCGGGAAATAAGGTGGAAGAAAAAACACGCGTTACCTCAGCCGCCAGAAACAGAGCGCGGGCGGAGTTAATGTAGTACTGCAAACGGACGCTGATCATGGATTCCTTCATGAGTGATGTGGAAAAAAAAAGCTGAAACAAAACTGAATAGACGCACCTGTTATTGTACACGCACGCAGTAGAGTGTAACGAACTTCTAATTCTGTGCGTTTTTTGCGACGCAAATTGAGTCTTTATTACAACCAACAAAAAGTATCGCTATTGTAGTTCAAAAGGGTGAACGTAACAGTCGAAGTTGACTCGAGATGAAAAAAAAACTGCGAAGTTGCATTAGTCATCCGTGTACTTTTGAAGCTGGAATAATGAGTGGATTAAGAAGCTCTTTCAGTCAGCAAGAGAGAGGAACAGCCTAACATGGATGGAAATGTATTGCAAGGAGGATTGTATGCATCGCAGTCAGGGAGAGGGCTACTAACAGTAAAGGAAAGAAGGTTGTTGTTTTTTCCGCAACATGTTTATTGACTTCTTAGCATTTGCTGTGCAATATGTGCCGATCGGGACGGGTGCAGTCGGGTCTGTGTCTTCCCAGCCGGGTTCGGGTCCAACTTTCGAATAATGGTCGGGTCCGCATCGGGTCCGGGTAGTACATTTAAGGCATTTCTCGGGTCTGCATGGGTTCGGGTCCCATTTTCAAATAAAATACGGGTCCGAGTCGGTTCCGTGCGCCATATTTACGGGTCTCTTCGGGTTCGGGGACAAATTTTTGGACCCGTGAAGACCTCTAATATAAAGCAAATACTCGCTTTATTCCTGTTTTCTGCTTATGCATATTATAGTCTATTATAGAGTCAATTGGATAAATTATGCAGCTATAATTGTGTGTGTGTGTTGGTATGGATGTCAGAGTGTCATAAATAACATTTGTGTGTTTGTGTGTGCGCACCTGTAATGTTTGAGAGAGAGAAGTCATTCTGTTCTGTGAATCAGAGCTTTGCTGGCATCTAGTGGAAACGTGTGGTACTGCACCCAAACAAAATCTTACTAAAAGCTCATTTTTTGCGATATCAACCTCACATTTGGAACACAACTTGTTTAGAGAGCAATTTCTGAGTTCAAAATGTTTTATAGAATATATATTTTATATAAAAATTGCTCATAAATCATTTTCATAAACTTAAACCTCTATAACCTCCTCTTTTTTATTTCAATTTTTTACAACTTTTTTAACTTCAACAATAATCTGCCAAGGGTCTTCTTTAAAATTAGACCAAACTTAAGTCTGCTCCCAAGCTTAAAAATTTTATGGCAGTTTTTTGACATGGACATTTTTGTCCTCTAAGAAATTTTTGTCCTCTAACTAAATTTAGAAGCCACAGAATAAACATGCTTTTTTTTGCACTTTAACATTTCAGTCATACTGTATTGTGTTTACGTCTCCCCTCCTTTTACAGCATTAGGACTTTAATCTTATAATCTTATAGATGTCCTGAGAACTAAGGTTCACTTAAAGTGGAAATAAAAGTCTACTGTATACAGTCACAAAGAATCGTTTATTACACAGAATCTGTGCCAATATCATGCACCACAAGTATGTCAGCATCAATGCATCCTATAAATGTTGTCATATGTCATGCAAACATAGTCTGTTTTCTTCATTAGTAACATGCAGTTATATAGCTGCTGGATTTGATCCTTAGCTCCTTGCATTCTTTCTTATGTAGAGGTAAAGTAAAAATATGAATATGCAATATAGTGCATATATTTAGCAAAATGCTCCTCTTTATAGTTATTTTTTTAGCTGAGCTTATGGACGCCGAATGGTTATTCTGAGGTATTGCGTAACATTGTTTGAAACACTGAATGAGCGAGTACACGAGCACTGTATGTTATAATATAGCTTTTGGTGTCCATTCATGTTCATTTCTTACTATAGTAGTAAAGAGAAAGCTCTGAGTTCACATGCTGCTTGAACTTTTGTTATGAATTCGGCAGAATTTTAAAGCTGATACTTTATGAAAAGGTAACAGAGCATAAAAGCCTCTTGCAATTACTGGATGGCAAGTGCACTACAAATTAAAGTTTTGGTCAGCGGGATATAGGCACAATTTAAAACAGCACATTCTTCAAAATGCCTTTTGTGTTCTGAATCATGATTAAATGATTTCCCTTCCTTTTCCTCACAATGTAATCATCTGTGTTATGATTTCTACCACAGATCGGAGCTACAGTAGCTATGTTTCCATCCAAAGATTCGTATTTAACTTATGCGCAAAACTGGAATATCGCATAAAACATATGCGAATAAAGCACCGTTTCCATCCAACGAGTCAAAGAGAACAAAATCATCACTTCCTGGTAAACCGTGGCACTAAATATCACTAAGAATACAGGAGAAGACACTGAATATACTAATGTTCATATATGATATAAATGACTTGCGTCTCAGAGCGAGCAGACGAGACACAATCAATGCTTTCGGAGGTGAATGCTGCTGTTTGTGAACACAGTCGTGTTTAACACAATTATACGACAGACTTTGACGACAGACTTTGCTCAGGCTTTTCTGAACGAACATAATAACATATAGATGCTGTGAACGAGATCGGTTCACTGTTAGTAAAGTCATCCCGTCTCATAGCGCAAACTCACATGACTTTTTTGATGCGCTTGGAGGAATTTATTCGGTTTCCATCGTAGTTTATGTGCTTTTTTCTTACCGGATAAAAAGTTTATCCTACTCAAATGTGCGCATATGTTTTTTATGCGCATCTTGCCGTTTCCATCCAGCGTTTTTTTATGCGATATTCTAAAATGCGCATTAAAACAGGTGGATGAAATGCAGCTAATGAAAGAGACTAAAATAATATTTACCTTGAGAGGCGGGTCAGCTGGTGGGGCAGCAGGCTTTGTCTCAATTTTGGGTTCAGAGAGAACCTTCATGGCCGCCGCTGCGTGCCGCACAATACACTGATGACCGCAGTACACTGACTCGGGCAGAGAGTCACTACTGCAGCCTGGACCAATGCATTTAGGTGATGCTTTAATCTCCACCTGAGACCCAAGACACAGATTAGATACAGTAACAGCGAGAAAATCCGTGCACAACTTATGCGTGTTGACCAAGTTTGGTGACAATTGCATAAAAACCCTAGGAGGAGTAGGGGCGGCGCTCTGGGGATTTATATCATGATCTATCTTGTAGATGTCCACAATGTGGTTTTCAAATGAATCATACAGATTGTTGTACTATAAAATGGTCCTATATCTAAATAAATCCACACAGCTTTCAGTTGGCAGAAGTTATTAACAACGTGGAGCGATGAAGAGACATGGATGAATCAGACAGGATAGAGAGGGATGTGCTTGATATTAAAAAAAGTTGATAAAAAAATCAAAAAGGCACAAAACAAAAAAAACATCCATAACTAGGGCCCTATGAAATCCGGTTTATTTTTCTGTTTTTTTCCGTTTTAATTTTTCTGGACTCCTTTTTAATGGTCAAATTAAATTGTATTAATCAAAAACATGTCTAATTAATTAAAATCATTAAACTTATACATTTTAACACTAATTTATTAAAAGTGTAACAAAATGACATGTTTAGGGCCGTATTAAATTTATTTATTTTTTTCTCACCTTATGTTTTATTACCAAATTCTGTGTTTTAACACGTCTAATTAATTGAATGCATACAAACAATTATTATTTATTCTTACAGTAGCTTATGAAATGCCCCCCCCTCAGAAATACTGTATTTAAATTTGACTGATTATCAGATGAAGCCATAAAACATTGATTTAATTAATATTTTAATTAATGAAAATTAAACATTTAAATTTTTGGCAAATAAAGGGGATTTACTATTAAAATTAATATATTTTGTGATTATTTCTTTAAAAAATTAAGTGTTATTATTTTTCAACAGTAGTATGACGTACATTCTACTAAATAATAGTAATATAGCTATTTCTGACACAATGTCTTCAAGTTAAACAGGACTTTTATTTTGACGGGTTGCCGAGTAAAGTTCTGTGTGTATATGATATGACTAGTTTTACTCAAATGAAATGGTAAAATGCTGGTTTTGATCAGTTTTGGAGATATTGTTGATGTATTTATGTCTTCATTGAGACGTCAGACGCTCTGTGTATGTAGTAAACAAAACCCTGCTCCATTCACACAGAGACACATGCAGGATTCAGATTCACATCAGATACTACAACCCCAAATCAGAAAAAGTTGGGACAGTATGGAAAACGCAAATAAAAAAAGAAAGTAGTGTTTTCTAAATTTACTTTGACTTGTATTTCATTGCAGACAATATGAACACAAAATATTTCATGTTTTGTCTGGTCATCTTCATGTCATTTGTAAATATACATCCTTTTCTGTCATTCAGACCTGCAACACATTCCAAAAACAGTTGGGACAGTAAAGCATTTACCACTTTGTATTGTTGCCATTCCTTTTCACAACACTTAAAAGACGTTTAGGGACTGAAGACACCAAGTGATGAAGTGTTTCAGGGTAATTTTGTCCCATTCTTCCTGCAAACAAGTCTTAAGGTGGGCAACAGTACGGGGTCTTCGTATTGTCGCATTTTGCGCTTCAAAATGCACCACACATTCTCTATTGGAGACAGGTCGGGACTGCAGGCAGGCCCAGTCAAGTACCCGTACCCTCTTCCTCCGCAGTCAGGACTTTGTAATGTGTGGAATGTGGTTTTGTATTGTCTTGTTGAAATATGCATGGACGTCCCTGGAAAGATGTCTTCTTGAAGGCAGCATATTGTGCTCCAAAATCTCTATGTACTTTTCAGCATTAATGGTGCCATCACAGAAGTGCAAGTTACCTTTGCCAAGGGCACTGACACAACCCCCATACCATGACAGACCCTGGCTTTTGGACTTGTTGCTGGTAACAGTCGGATGATCCTTTTCTTCTTGGTCCGGAGCACACGGCGTCCATTCCTCCCAATAATCCTGAAATACTGATTCATCTGACCACAGTACACGTTTCCACTGTGTGATGGTCCATCCCAGATGCCTCCGAGCCCAGAGAAGTCGACGGCGCTTCTGGACACTGTTAACATAGGGCTTCCTTTTGGCACAGTACAGTTTTAACTGGCATTTGTGGATGTAACTACGTATGTGGTACTTGACAAAGGTTTGCCAAAGTAGTCCTGAGCCCATGTGGTGATATCGCTTATAGATGAATGAGGATTCTTGATGCAGTGCCGCCTGAGGGATCGGAGATCACGGTTGTTCAGCTTAGGCTTGCGCCCTTGTCCTTTACGCACTGAAATTCCTCCAGATTCCTTGAATCTTTTAATTATGTTATGCACTGTTGTAGGTGAAATATCCAAATCTCTTCCTATCTTTCTTTGAGGAACATTGTTTTTAAACATTTCAATAATTTTCTCACGTATTTGTTGGCAAACTGGCGATCCTCGGCCCATCTTTGCTCCTAAAGGACTAGACCTTTCTTAGATGCTGCTTTTGTACAAATCATAATTACAATCACCTGTTGACATCACCTGTTTCAAATCACATCATTATTTAACCATTTACCTCATTACTAGCCCTAAATTGCTCCTGTCCAACTTTTTTTTGAATGTGTTGCAGGTCTGAATGACAGGAAAGGATGTATATTTACAAATGACATGAAGTTGACCAGACAAAAACATGAAATATTTTGTGTTCATATTGTCTGCAATGAAATACAAGTCAAAGTAAATTTAGAAATCACTACTTCTTTTTTATTTGCGTTTTCCATACTGTCCCAACTTTTTCTGATTTGGGGTTGTAGTCCATATCACCATTTGATTTAAGTGTAATGACCTATTTTGATTAATTCATCCAAACTTTGACAAACTCCGTGACATTAAACTGTAAATTCTGTTTTTATGACTGGATTCCGTCCGTGTTTTCTGCATCACGGACATCATAGAGCCCTACATGACCCTTGAATTGCTCTAAAACTAGACAAAGAAACAGTCTAGATATGGTCTATAGTTTTCTCTACACTGGACAGTACAGAGTGGTACTGTGTCATGCCTGTATGCTTTCTTTCATCCGCGGGACACAAAAGAATATAATTTTATTCCTCCACACAATGCGGAGAAAATCCTTTAATGCACGGCTATCTTATTTTATTAATAAAAATCGCGGGAAGCGTTGGAAGTTTATGTGTGTGTGGCAGCACAATCTGCGATCTCTCTCTCTCCGTATGTGTGTGTGCGCGCGCGAGTGATGTGTGTGTTGGTTAGTGTGCATCAATTAAAGCAGCGCATTAATATGGAACGGTGATTAAACGGACTTGGAACTACCTGTGCATTAAACAGTTATAATGCATACCTGCCAGCCAATCGGAAACCAGTATTCAAACAGACCATAACATTCTAATATACCTAATAACTCAAAAGCAGATAGTCAGAAAAAAAGAACATTACCACATGAGTTGAGTCGATTTCATGTTTTTGGCTGAGAGCTGTTGGCGTGTTCTTGCTGGTGGCGTCGGAGCATGAGGGACAAACGTATTCTCTGTTCCTCTGCAGGAGATGAGCGCAGGTCTCTGCGACGCCGACACAGTCGAGGTGACGCCACGTTCGGCAGGAGTCACAGCAGATCATCAACCTGACAGATGGAGAAAAATCTGACCACTATGAATATGCATTAGGGCTGTCAACTGTCGAATTTTGAATATTCGTCGAATTTAAAATAAAAATCCACAATTTTTTTGCATTTGAATTTTAGGTGTGCGTCAGGTTGCTTTATCAGTGGAGCACGAGATGCGTTGGTATAGGTGTCGTTGCATTTTAATGCTTTTCATAGCTTATCCAGTTGAAGCCACTAGATGCGGCGCTGCTACGTTGTGCATTAAAAATATTGCGGAAAAAATATGTTTATGTTAAAACCGAAACAAAGCCCTTCACACAGAACGCATATTTATTGCATTTTCTAGAGGGACATCTATCAGCGTTGCACTTGCGTTTCGCACAGAGCCGCATGTTTAGAAAGCATGTAAAATTAACGTAAGTTCAACATGTCTCGAGACTTTATAGCGTTTTTTCCATCCCACTGCATCTCATGTTTTTAAATGAAGAAAGTAGCTACTCTTTGTGATTGGTTTTCAGTCCTTTGTATTAAACTATAGATACATGCATGATGCTGTTTTGTTTCTAATTTTATATGCAATTTAATTATATATGGTTTATAAACATTATGTACTTTTTTCAAAGATAGTCTTGTTATTTTATTGCTTTAATAAACGTGCATTGCTCGATGCGCCTCAGGAGTGAAGCCAAAAGCTTTTTTCCTCCCTAACAGAAATTAAGCCTTTTAAATTCGAATATAATTCGAATGTTGATCATATTTAAGAACAAAATTCGAATTTAGTGTTTCAGCCATTTTGACAGCCCTAATATGCATTATCATTTCAATCAATTCATAAAGAAGCTCGATGAATAAAATCCAAAATCAAATAAGATGCTGAATGAGAAATCTCTCCTGGCTTATCACAGAAACTAAACACATTTGGATAAAACAGAGACTAACTCAGTCGAACACATCTAAAATAATAATGCAGGTCACAACAAGGTGAAGCATCAGTGATAATTCTGTATTAAAACCTGCCACAATAGCTTCAGTAACAGCATAAACACGCCTCGCACGTTCCCTCATTACCTCCCCGGGACAGTGCTGCCACATGAGCGCTGGAAGCAGAGGTTGTGTTTTGACTGTGCTTTGAACAGTGTATGATAAAAATCATCATCTTGTTCTAAATTCCCAAAAGTAACATGTTTGATACTGATACTTGTTCTGGACTGTTACTCTCAGAGAAACAGTGTCACGTGAGTTGAGCTTTAGATGAAGCTGCACTTCTAAACTTCACCTGATTATGTCAAGAAGCACACACCTCTTCCACAAAAACACTTCATTACTCCACAACTAGAAACCCAAACTATAACCAAGGCACATAGAGTGAATGATGACAGATTTTAAATTTTTGGAGGACCTATCCCTTTGATGTTCATCTTTATCATGTTTACTAGGGCTGCACGATAAATCGAATGCAAATGTCATGCGCATCTAGTCAGTAAAGCCGGTTACGTGATTAGTAATAAATCTCCATCACGTGCTTTCAGATGGAGTGGTATTTACTACACAGAGCCGTAGATCACTGACAAGCTACGCAATATCACATTCATAATCGCAGATGAATCGCCTTCAACACGATATTGCGTAGCTTGTCAGTGATCTACGGCTCCATATAGTAAATGCCGCTCCATCTGAAAGCACGTGATGGAGATTTATTACTAATCACAGAACCGGCTTTACTGACGAGATGCGCAATTGCATGCGATTTATCGTGCAGCCCTAAATCAGACATCTCTCTGGAATACTTAATTCTGATTGGTCGAGCTCATGATTCAGCAGGCCCATAATTCCTAATACTGACTATTGTCTATGGCCGTGCAGTATACTGAACCTCTCATCCGGGTAACTAAAACCAGCACTACCTTCATGTTGCATGAATCACACCAATGAGCTCCTTCCTGAGTAACAGTGACTGCAAAATAACAGGCCCATGATGCTCACCTGTTACTGTGTCCTTGTTGACATGTACAGCAGACAGCATCCGGATTCATCCTTTCAGCGTCTTCCTGGATATTTTCAGCTAATTCCTCCTGTTCTTCATCCCGATGCTCTTCCTCTGCTGCAGTGACACCTGCCCCTGTGTCTGTGTCTGAGCACACCTTTCCTCCTCCTGATGTGATTTCTGACACGCTCTCTTCCCGTTCCACCAGTAACCCTACGTCGATATCTTCAGCGTCATCGTCACGCTTGAGCTCGTGCAGCTTTCGAGCCACGGCCCGCTTCCGAATCTCTTGGAGATTGAGCTCGTCGCTGTCTTCAGCTCGATCCGACGGACACGGCACTGTCTCCCGAGCTTCACTCTCACTGCTCGACCGATGCTCTGCAGGTGCGAGCGCCGGCACGCGTCCTCGACCCCCTCGACCTCGCTTAGCCCGGCTGCCTCGGCCCCGGGGCGGTCGACCCCTGCGGCGCTGGACCGGAGGGCTGCTGTCTACAGAGACCACGGCTTCCATGAACTCACGCCTGGCGATGGTGCTCCGGCGGAAGCCCCAGGACCTGGTCCCCACCGCAGCGCTGGAGCCTTCCTCATCCATCTGAGATGAAACACACATGACCTGATCAACAACTAAACGTGTAATTAAATTACAAACTGCATCATCACTTATCATCACAATTATGAGCTGATCTAGCAGCTTCTGTTCCAGACTCTAAACAAAACCTACAAGTTAAGCAACACTATGAGTGCTTCTGGAGCTGAAGATTGTTTGCTTCGGGGGACTGAAATGTTTGCTTTCACAAGGCAAC
>JAPDDO010000450.1:0-105000 GCA_027422415.1 Schizothorax lantsangensis | reverse complement strand
AGTTAATAATAGCACTCTAGGTGTTACACCTTCAGTCATTTTGAATTTAAATTACTTGAAAAAAAAATCAGTATTTTTCTTGTATTATTTCTGAACATATAACATGCATAAGAAAAGTTTGTACAATATGTAGTTGTAGTTCATGCATCTTTTCTGCAAAGATATTTAGCGATTTCTTTACAGTTAAATCATGATGACAACTTCATGTGTGGTGCACTTAGAATAGAGTTTTCTTTAACTAGAGGGTTAATAAAGAAAAAGTAGCTTGAATCATGTTGTAGTTATATTTTCAAGTTAGCTAGTTAAAATCGTACAAAATCAAGATTTTTTTTTGCCATATCGCCCAGCAATAGAAACAAATAAAAAAAACTAATAAAAAATTTGTTTTTCAATCTTTAATTGTCTGTTTTCTATAACTGAACTAAATGAACACCTGTAACACTGTCTATATCCCCCATCCCCGGGGGATGTATATATTATATAGCACCTATATTATATGGCCTAAGGCAAAGAGCAAACAAATGCATGCACGGCCACACACAGACACACAGACCCAGGGGCGCCGCTACGGATTCTGTGCCCCCTGGACAGCATATTCACTCGGACCCTCCTGCCTTCTGGGGGGGGGTATGGCTGCGGTCTTTTACTTTAGTTTGAAAACCAAATCCTTCGTTGCGCTTCGTCCGCGGTGCACACCTTCATCTCCTGCTGACGCGGCGAGTGAAAGCACAATGGGCGCGCGCTATTTTAAAATTAAAATAATTTTATAAAATAAAGAAAACAATGATGTGCCGTCTCATCTTGAACAGGAGCACTTCACAAAAATGAACCGAAAGTCAGCGAATACATGACTCACAGACATGATAAATATATCTATAGAAAGCTTTAAATTACTACTTAACGAAATAAATCAAATCGAAAACAAAAACTCTTTCATTATAATCCGTGAAGATGCACTTCTCTCTAAAGGTGAGTCTAATGAGGAGATGGCGAGTCAGGATCTTCATCTTTGCCACACTGACACAGAAAACACTAGTTTATTAGTAAATAATTCAAATATCTCCTTACTATTTCCCCCTGACACATTCATGTTAATTACTTTTGCTGGGGTTTATGGCAAGCTTTATTGCTGTATTTGAAGCAGAACTCTTCAGCTGCGCTGACGGCTCTCTGCTGCTGCAGGACTCTAAACACCGTCGAGCCGCTCTTGACAGTCGCGACATGGTCTCCTGTTGTTTCCACCAGCACGGCAATTTTTTTCATCACTAATTGATGGATGTCTAAAATATAAACATAAGGAGAAGCCTAAAACAGGCCCGAGGCCCGACCCGCGTCTGAACTATGACTTGAAAATTGGCCCGATCGAAACCCGGTCCGGGCCGGGCTGAAATGCAGGCCTCTAGCGTTCCCCTCGGTAGAAATCACGTTTCTCCCTCGGGGGCCCCCTCCCATCGTCGGGCCCTTAGAATCGTCCTAACTTTCCCCCCCTTACGGCGCCCCTGCACAGACCTGAAGGTGTTTATATGCTATACAGCCTTGCTTGGGAGGGTTATATTGTACTATCGCTTCTTTAGGACAGGGGTATTGAAACTTGGTCCTGGAGGGCTGGTGTCCTGCAGAGTTTAGCTCCAACCCTTATCAAACACACCTGAAATAGCTAATCTAAGCATACTAGAAACTTTCAGGCAGGTGTTTTGAGGCAAGTTGGAGCTAAATTCTGCAGGACACTGGTCTTCTAGGACTGAGTTTGGACACCCAGCTTTAGAACAAGTGACAAGTTCAAGAATGGGAACATGTAGATTTGTTTACACTTATGTTGCTTGTTATTTGTAATGTTTTCCATTGGCAGCACAAAATGTGATTGTTATACTATAATACAAATTCTGAAAATGTGAAGTTGCTCTTCAGCTTATGTGACTTTAGTGAAATTGCTAAACCTAAAGTAAATAAAATAGCCTTATTTGTGTGGCTGCACATGCTTTTAGATCATTACAAATAATAATGCAGAATGATTATCTTAGAATAGAAGATATGCTGTCTCTTGTATCACATAAATTATAGTTAAGTATGTGGTTTTGAAGAAGATTATTTTTTTCTTTCTCTGTTTTGTCTCATTTGGACTTGGACTTGACTTGGACTCGAACCTCTTGGACTTGGACTTGACTTGGACTCGAACCTCTTGGACTTCAAGTTTCAAGTTTCAAGTTTCAAGTTTTATTTGTCACATACACGACTATACAGAGAGTGTATAACCAGCAGTGAAATGAGAGTCGGGTCCGCTCCATGGACAGTGCAAATATTGAAAAATACAACACAAGGGAAGTATACATAAAATAAAATGAATAAAAAATAAGATATAAAGAATAAAATATAAAATATAAAAGAATGTGCATGATAGCCAATCACAAAAAAATAAAATAAATATAAAAATAAGATAAGATATGTTACAAGACACAGAAAGTGTTGTGTGCAAATGTGCAAATGTGCAAATGACACTGACAGTATGAGGTAGAGAGTAATGAGTGTGTGATTAGTGATTTGAAGTAAGTCAGATGATGTTAAGAGGCTGAGTTTGAGTTCAGGAGCCTGATGGCCTTGGGGAAGAAACTTCTCCTAAGTCTTAAGGACTTGGACTTGACTTGGACTCGAACCTCTTTGGACTCGGTCTTGACTCGGACTAGATAGTCCTGGTCTTGGACTTGTCTTGGACTCGACAAAGGTGGACTTGACTACAGCCCTAGTTCAACGCACCACCTTTTCCGTTTATAAACGTTTTGCACCGTTTTGTCAGGGCTGAAAGCAGCCCTGGAGTGTATCTGTCATGACCAGTACCCACCCAGGAATTAAAGTGCCACTACTATGGGTTATGAAAGGTTCATATTTTGGTTTTGGGATCCCTAACAACAGGTTGACTTGCATGCAAGGTCAAAAAACACTTTCATTTTCTTATAATATGCATTTATGTTTATCTTATTTGTTCAACGACTCCCAAACGATTTGTTCAATGATTAATTTTTCCAAACCCCTCCTTTGCGTGACGCTAATCTGCGGTGTTTGCTCCGATTTCATTTAAAGCAGTGTTTGTGAGCTTTTAACGCTCCAAAAGCGGCACCTAGTGGCAAAGAATGAATTAGCATTTTCATTCAGACCAACGTGAAAATCAAGTTTTCCCAGGTCTGCGTGCAACAATATATTGACGTCAACATGAAACGGCTTGGGATTCGTTTTAAAAACGACTCGTTTCAATGATTCAGAGTCGACTCTTTCTTTTGAGAGACAATAACTTTATACACGGTGCACTTTCAGATTTAAAACTTTTCAGTTTTCATTCACTTAGAGCTGTGTTACACACAAAAGGTCATTTTCAAAAAAATCCATAATAGGGGCACTTTAAGACTGTATCCAGGTAATCACGTTCACCTATAGGCCAGAGCCCTGCACGGGTCCTGTTTGGTGAACCTGCACCTGCCCCAAACCCGCAGTACCTAACACTACCTGTTATCCGTCAGCAGCACTAATTTAAACTATATCTGATCTCTTCTGGAAGCTGGTTCCAGCTGCGGGCGGCATAATAGCTAAAAGCAGACTCCCCTTGTTTTGTGTGAACCCTTGGTGTTTCTAACTGACTCGATCCTAATGATCTGAGTGGTCTGTTAGGTTTATATTCAGTGAGCATATCTGCAATGTATTTAGGTCCTAGGCCATTGAGTGACTTATAAACGAGTAAAAGTACTTTAAAATCAATCCTAAATGTAACTGGAAGCCAGTGTAAGGACCTGAGGACTGGTGTGATATGCATTCACCTTGAGAACTTCATCTTTGTTTCCAAATGCAATGACTTCTCCTCGTTTAACTGAAGAAAGTTTTGGCACATCCAACTGTTAATTTCATCAATGCATTGGCGGAGGGAGTCAATGGGGCTATAGTCATTTGGAGATAAGGCTAGGTAAATCTGGATATCGTCAGCATAGCTGTGATAGGCAATTTAGTTCTTTCTCATTATTTGACTTAGTGGGAGCATATACAGTCTAAACAAGAGCGGTGCAAGTATTGAGCCTTGTGGGACTCCGCATGCCATGGACGTCCACTTAGACATAAAGAATAAAGACCGTGGCCCAAACCTCACCTGCATTAAATCTACAACATCAGGAATTTTAAAGGATTCACTCTGCATTTAAATGCAGTCGTCTCTCCTGAATCTCTGCAATGTACGTATATGTGGCTATTGGATCTCCTATATACATTTATTCAAATTCTGAATAGATTATACATAAAAAGCTAGGAAGGAGTGCTCATTTTATAATCAAGCTGTCATTAACTTCAGTTGCAGTGCAGTTAGTTACAAACGGCCTTCAGACTACAGATTGTGGACATGAGTAACTAAGCATAAGACCGTTTGAAAGCTGCTGCCTTCAGTGGGTATCGAATTGAGTCTAAATAGTGTTGCTATTGGACCGTCTGTGCCTACTGAGTACCTGCACCACAAATGACAGCGTAAATAATCTCCTCTACCTGTTACATCAAATATGATCAGTTTGCCGCATGCAGGACTCTGATCTAGACAATACACACCAACAACTATATAACTATCCCCTCAAGCCCTGCTAACCAGGCACCAATTAATGACGCCAAATATCCACACTATACTCAGTTCAGATATGATTTTATCATGCCACATATACACTGTGAATTCTGAATTAGGTTATTTGGTGTCCTTTTGGAGTCTCCAAGTATCCTTTTTTGGAAAGACACCTAAATTTGCCTTGAAAAGAAAATACAGTTCATCCTACAGTCCTTCAATCTGATGCCTATATAGAATATGATGACAAAATAATGTGTTAAACAAGATAAATGGCTTAATTTCACAATGAGTGTGTGATTAATCTATTGATAGGGCCTAATAAAAAATATTAAATGAATAAATTATGAAACTTTACCCTCAGCCAAAACTATCTGCTCTGGAACAATAAAACATAAAATAAAAAATAATAATAAATATCTTACTGACCCCAAACTTTTGAACAGTAGTGTAAAATGTTACAAAAGCTTTCTATTCTGATAAATGCTGTTCTTTTGACATTTCTATTCATCAAAGAATCCCCCCAAAAGTACACAAGTGGTTTCAACATTGATAATAATCAGAAATGTTTCTTGAGCAGCAAATATCATATTATTATGATTTCTGAAGATCATGTGACACTGAAGACTGGAGTAATGATGCTGAAAATACAGCTTTTCCAACATAGGAATAAATTGCATTTTAAAATGTATTAATATATATATTAATATATTTAAATATTAATATATTTAAATATTGATATATTTAAATATTAATATATTAAAATATTAATATATTTAAATATTGATATATTTAAATATTAATATATTAAAATATTAATATATTTAAATATTGATATATTTAAATATTAATATATTTAAATATTAATATATTTAAGTATTGATATATTTAAATATTGATATATTTAAATATTAATATATTAAAATATATTAAATAGTTTTTTTAGCATGTGTGTTTGGCTCAGTGTTATTTGTTTAGGATTACTGATAAACTAATGTTGTTTGATTTGTATTTGTTATCTATTTTAATTTTAGTTAAATTATGTCTGAATTTATTATATCTGTATAGGTATTTTATTAAGTTTTAGTTTTATTTAATTTGAGTTATTTTAATACTTCAACAAACTAAATTGAAATGAAATAATATATATATTGAATTTATAAATGTGTATGTATACATATATATATGTATGTGTGTGTGGTTGTAAACACACACATGTAGTTGTTTTTTGGTGTTTGGTTTAGTGTTATGTTAAGTTTTTAAATTTTGTATGCACTTGTCATTTTTATTTAATTTCTTTATTTTTTAAATGTGTATATGTAGTATTTATAAAGTTTTAGCTTTTAGTTTTGGATCTGTTTTAGTTGTTATAATGCTACAATTGATTGCTTCTGTCCTCATTTGTATGTCGCTTTGGATCATAAAAGCATCTGCTAAATGAATAATGAAAATAAAAATATTTCAGAATGTTACTGTATTTGCTGTATATATATATATACAGCTATATTTGCATATAGCTTTGGTGAGCAGAAGAGACTGCGAATTGCAAGAGGAAGAAGAAGATCAGTACAAAGTTAGACCCCTAATAATAATAATAATAAACTCTGGCCTAAAAGCCTTCCGTTAAAGGGATAGTTCACTTTGAAATTAAAATGTGGTATCTATCAGCTTACCCCAAGGGCATCCAAGATGTAGGTGTCTTTTTTTCTTCAGTAGATCCAATTTTGATGTTTTTAGGTCAAACCGTTCTAGTCTGTCAGTCATATAATGGCAGGTATAGGTCACTGTCTCTATAAGAGGGAAAAAGAACATGAAATTAAACAATTCCCCATCGTAACTACACATTGATGGCCTAAGACACGAAACGAGCGGTTTGTGTGAGAAAACGAACAGTATTTATATCGTTTTTACCTCTTGTACACAACCATGTCCAAGTGATCTGAGTGCACACACACATCCGGTGTGTGACGTGTGTGTGCGCGCGCTCTGGCTCACGCTGCATTCACACGGGGCGTCGGCGTCAACGCTTGATGGAGGGCGTGTCTGAAGCGTGTCTGAAGCCCTCCGTCAAGCGTTGACGCCGACGCCCCGTGATATAAATACTGTTTGTTTTCTCACACAAACCGCTCGTTTCGTGTGTTAGGCCATCAATGTGTAGTTTCGATGGGGAATTGTTTAATTTCATGTTCTTTTTCCCTCTTATAGAGACAGTGACCTATACCTGCCATTATATGACTGACAGACTAGAATGGTTTGACGTTTGAACGGTTTGAAGAAAAAAAGACACCTACATCTTGGATGCCCTTGGGGTAAGCTGATAGATACCAAATTTTAATTTCAAAGTGAACTATCCCTTTAAGGAGCGGCGCAGCGGTAATAGTTCCTCCGGTCCAGCGGGGGGCAGCGCGCGGGTGTGAGAGCAGAGGATCGCGGAGGCTGAGTTAGGAAACGTGGCTTTAAGAGATATTCCAGCTCATCTCAATGAGAAGCGCACTCGGCTCATCTGTATTGAAGGCTCGCAGTGTTTAAAGGCGCGAGATCATGGCTGATGTGGAGCAGAACGCCGCGGTGCAGGACGCAGCCGGTAACGGCTCGGATGCGGTGAACGGGACCGCGGGTCGGTTCGTGTCCAGCCCCGAGGGCACAGCGCTAGCGTACGGCAGCCTGCTGCTCATGGCTCTGCTGCCCATCTTCTTCGGAGCGCTTAAATCCGTGGGCTGCTCCAAGAGCAAGGTAAACATGGACTGTGTATAAAGTGTTTAAATCTACGCTAACTGCGCTGTAAGCGAACATCAGTGTGTTAGGAAGTCTTTGGAGAAGTCTGACCTGCTGCAGTTGATTGGTTTGAGAGATGGAGGCCTGTTATAGTAGTATTAATAATAATAAACTTTATTTTCTATAGCGACTTTAAAGGTACATCTCAAAGCGCTTTACACAGAAAAAAAGATTAAAAAATAAATAAAAATAATAGCAATTAAAAAAATAAAATAAACACCCATATGACTCACAGAAATCACTTAAGTTAGCTATTCTGAAAAATTAAGAGCAGATTCAAAAACACTTAAAGATTCAAAGTGCCATATGTTAGCTAATGCATGACCTGTTTAACATTAATAATTGCATCCACTGATATGTTTTGTCATTATGTGTAATAATGTGACTCAAACCCGTATGATTTCTGTTTTGTTGCTTCTGAAGAGATATGATGATACACACGTTTTAAAATCTTCATTTCTGCTGCCACGCTCAAAAGTTACAGAATCTTTGCAGATGAAGTAATTTATTATATTACAATGTTTGTCTGCGTAGAGTGAGTTTGTGCTGATTTGACAGGACTGGGGTCTGTACCATGAAGCTGGTTAGCTGGTTAGCCGGGTCAGTTCAGTTTAGTTTGCACCAATCCTGGGTTTTAGGTACCATGAAAGTGGCTTGGCTTTTAGCTGCGTTCATCGCCATAGTAACCCACACTCCACAGCTAACCTGCTCCAGGGTTATGTTCTGGGAGAGATCTCAAACTGAAATTGGACCAATCAGCTTCAAGCAAAGTGACACGTCTCTGACACTCTGCCTCAACTTTCTCTTCCTACAAATTAAAGGTCACTAGTACTAAAAATTAATCTTGCCAAAACCAAAAATTTAGTTATTTTATGATTTATATAATTATTAGTGCTGTCAATAAAATGCACATTTTTCAAAAATGAATCCCACCTAACATTAAAGTTTTAAATATACTTTTATATTGCTATAATTTCACATTCAATCTTCAAATGTACAAACAACATAAAGACAATATATTTTTTTTATATTTCTTAATAACATCTTTTTTATGATTGAAGGCCAGCATCACTGATATCAATACTACAGATGTCTCTATAAAATATTGTTTTTCCTCTTAATATTTAACCATTGACTGTCTGTAACATTCAGCATTACAGTATAATTAACATATCAATTTTAACATCTATTAGACTTAACTTCTAATTTAAGTGAACTTAAAACAATCTTCACACGAACCCATTATAATAAATACATATTAATACATAAAATAATATTATGTTATTAATAATACTAAAATACATATTTAGCTCTTCAGCAGAAATATACAGAAAATAAATAGTTACTAAATTCTAAATTAAATCTAGACGAACCCCTTAAAGCTATAAAAGTTATTGATTTCCTCTTTTGTTCTTGGATTAATAGACATCACAGCAGCTGGTTATTAACGTATCGTCCTGCTATTGCTTTAAAAGCCCCTGCGTTAAATATTTTTAACGTGTTAATCTGAAAAAATTAATCTCCTGTGTTAACATGCTAATTTTGACACCACTAATAATTATATGATTTATATTATTATTATTAATCATTACATGCAAGCAATTTTAGTTTAACAGTTATTATAAATCATTTATTTTAAATGAATGTTAATATATACAGATCGTATATTTCCAACTAGCTTAAGTTTAACTTGTGACCGCACTGATAAAGCAAGATCATTTCCTTTATTTGTCCTCTTTCATGAACAAGTACTTTTTTCATTGTAAATGCATTTAAATTCATCATATTCTTCAATCTCTTAACCTTTAGCAAAGCCTTTAACCAAGGCTCGTGATTGGCTGTTGGCCAGTGATGTCACACGTGCTCCACAAACTCAGGATCAAGTCTGATGATCAGCATCATGGTAGCAGTAAAGCCGGATTGGAGTGGTTTAACTCTGAGTTTGTTCATCTAGCATCATGGTACAGGCCTCGGCTCGCTTCATAACATCAGTCCAGGGTTTGACATATTCCTGTCAACACAACCAGACGTTTAGAGCTTGTCTTTGTTTTGATAAACATCCAGATATTACATTTCATGGATGAGTGTTTACAGAGTAATCCACTATTTTGTGAAGAGATTCTGACTCAAAATTCAGAATAGAGAAATTACTTTAGAAAGATGGCAGCATAATTGAATTATTTTCACAAGTAGGTCTATTTGTTGCATTATATGCCAATGGTGACTGTTCAAAAATGGGGGAAAGCACTTAAAAGACTAGTATACTTTCAAATTAAAATGTCCTGATAATTTACTCACCCCATGTCATCCAAGATGTTTGTATTTCTTTCTTCAGTCGAAAAGAAATTAAGGTTTTTGATGAAAACATCCATATAGTGAACTTCAATGGAGTCCAAACGGTTGAAGGTCAAAATGACAGTTTCAGAGCAGCTTCAAAGAGCTATAAACCATACCAGACGATGAATAAGAGTCTTATCTAGCTAAACCATCGCTCATTAAAAATATATATATATTAGGGCTGTGCAATTAATCAAAATTCAGTTTCGATTTCGGCCTCCAACGATTATGAAAATACAATAATCGAGATAAAACGATTATGGCGCCCCATTCCAGCTGCGCTTTCACTCCTCCATAAAAGCCCATTTTCACGTGTAAATCAGTAAAATCATGTAACGTGACTTTTGCAAAATTGGACGTGCTTGAGTTATTAAAGTTGATTAGATTTATTAATGTTTTAAAGAGAGCTTGCTCTGTTCCTCAGGAGGATATCTGTGTATGCGCTCAGAGACGGAGCATGTGAAGTCATCCTTTAGCTCAATGTGTCAAAATGTGTCAAAATGCGGTGTTTAGTGATTATTCACGTAAACCCTCGTCGGTTATGTAATAAATGAATGTAAACAGATGATACTGAAAATACGCGTGTAACAGTAAATTGGATCCGTGCGGCTCTTAAAGTGACAGCGCGCTATATTCCTGCTCCGACTGTGTGCTTAATATTAATCAAACAACAAAAGACAAAATCACTCACTGCTCTTCACAGAAGGTCTTTTGTAGCTTTAATAAGAAACAAAGGAAGTTTAATTCTTACAGTGAAGACTACGCTGCTTTATTTTACATTTGATTATTCGATTTCTATAGTAGGCTGTTAACTGAATACTTTAGATTTGCATTAAAAAAATGTTTTGGTTATACGGCCCGCTATTAATCGTGTTAAATAATCGTGATTACAATATTGACCAAAATAATCGTGATTATGATTTTTGTCATAATCGAGCAGCCCTAATATATATGCTTTATAAACGCACATGCTCTGTTCTGCGATGCGCGTTCGTGACGTTGAAAAGGTCACGCTTGACGTAGGCGGAAGCACCGAGTCAGTGTTGAACATGTTAATACGAAGTCAAACGCCGTTTACAAAAAAGGGAGTTACAACTCAACGAGTTTACAAGATAAAACAACGATGTCGGACGATTTTGACCTTGGAGATGGAGCCTACGTCAAGCAAGCGTGACCTTTTCAGCGTACGTGACGTCACGACCGTGCATCGCAGAACAGAGCATGTGTGTTTATAAAGCATATACATTTTTATTAATTTTTTATATGAGCGATGGTTTGGCTAGATAAGACTCTTATTCATCATCTGGTATGGTTTATAGCTCTTTAAAGCTGCTCTGAAACTGTAATTTTAACCTTCAACCGTTTGGACTCCATTGAAGTTCACTATATGGATGTTTTCATCAAAAACCTTCATTTCTTTTCGACTGAAGAAAGAAATACATAAACATCTTGGATGACATGTGGGTGAGTAAATTTTAATTTGAAAGTGAACTAATCCTTTAAAGCGCTGTTCTTCAAAGTTTGCATGCCTGTAACACAAGAAGTAGTAAAGACCCCTCAATATCATTTTCTTAATGCACACTTTTAAAATGGTGTTCTTCATTATTAAGGACCGATATGGTTCAGTCCCAGAGACATTAGGAGCCCAGTGCGACTCGATGTTGAATTTGACCCATTTTCAGTGGTTGAAAACCAAATGCGGTCACTTACAGCTGATACTGTGTTCAAAGAGCAATAGGTAACTCTTTATTTCGATAGTCTACTTTAGACGTTCTACTAACAGTGAGTAACTTTGCATCTACATGTAGGGCTCTATGATGTCCGTGATGCAGAAAACACTGACAGAATCCAGTCATAAAAACAGAATTTATAGTTTAATGTCACGGAGTTTGTCAAAGTTTGGATGCATTAATCAAAAGTAGGTCACTTAAATCAAATGGTGATATGGACTAGTATCTGATGTAAATCTGAATCCTGCATGTGTCTCTGTGTGAATGGAGCAGGGTTTTGTTTACTACATACACAGAGCGTCTGACGTCTCAATGAAGACATAAATACATCAACAATATCTCCAAAACTGATCAAAACCAGCATTTTACCATTTCATTTGAGTAAAACTAGTCATATCATATACACACAGAACTTTACTCGGCAACCCGTCAAAATAAAAGTCCTGTTTAACTTGAAGACATTGTGTCAGAAATAGCTATATTACTATTATTTAGTAGAATGTACGTAATACTACTGTTGAGAAATAATCACATTATTTTTTTAAGAAATAATCACAAAATATTTAAATTTTAATCCCCTTTATTTGCCAAAAATGTAAATGTTTAATTTTCATTAATTAAAATATAAATTAAATCAATGTTTTATGGCTTCATCTGATAACCAGTAAAATTTAAATGCACAATACAGTATTTCTGGGGGGGGGGGCATTTCATAAGGCTACTGTAAGAATAAATAAAAATTGTTTGTATGCATTCAAATAATTAGACGTGCTAAAACACAGAATTTGATAAAACATAAGGTGAGAAAAAAATAAAACATTTCATACGGCCATAAACATGTCATTTTGTTACACTTTTAATGTTAAATTGTATAAGTTTCATGATTTTAATTCATCAGACATGCTTTTTGATTAATGAAATTTAATTTGACTCTTAAAAAGGAATCCATAAAAATAAACAGATTTCATACGGCCCTCAACTAGAGTTATTACAGTATTAGTAGACTGTCTGCTTAACACTTTATTTTGATGGGTTCACAACATACTGACTATAAGAAACTTTCTAAGTATGTCATCTTACTCTACTAACCTAAACCTACCCCAGTGTACTCTGAGTTAGTTGACATGTAGTTATAAAGTTACTTGTAGTTAGTAGAATGTCTAAAGTGGACTATCAAAATAAAGTGTAACCAAACAATGTCTGAGGAGCAAATAATAATATTGGGAGTAAATATGTATGTAAATGTGATCAAATGTACAGATTCCTCCCATCACCCCTGTGTCATGCAAGATTTTAGTAGCTATTTATGTTAACAATATTTAAGATAATCATTTTGCAATTTTACATCAGCTGTGTCTTGACAGCAGAGCCATCTCTCTTTTGGATTAAGCATCATAGACGAATGTCTTAACATAACTACAGTAAAAACAGCAAGATTGTGAAATATTACAATTTAAAGAACCTGTTTTCAGACATAATCATTCAGAAATAATTCTGAAATATTGATTTGGTGTTCCAGAAACATTTTATCAATGTTGAAAACCATTCAAGAAATTAATAATTTAGCAAGGACACATTAAATCAATCAAAAGTGGCAGCGAACATATTTATATTGTTACATAAAAAATCATTTTCAAATAAAAGCACTTTTAAATTGTAACATTTCACAATATTGTTCATAACCCTCAGAATTGACAGTTTACATGAGTTTTTGAAATCACCCCTTAAATGTTATAATCATTATTGCAACTTGGTTTCTTATTAATATTTTGCATGTTTCATATCCTATGCCAAAGTACACAAGCTTATGGTGCAGAAAGTAGACCGTGTGTATTATGATCATAACTGTGTTTGTGTGTCTGTCAGAGTGCTTCAGATATGCCTGAGACCATCACAAGCAGAGATGCTGCAAGATTCCCCATCATCGCCAGCTGCACTCTCTTTGGCCTATATCTCTTTTTCAAGGTGACTTTGTGTGTGTGTGTGTGATTCTCTCTGTCTCTCTCTCTGTGTGTGTGTGTGTGTGTGTGTGTGTGTGTGTGATTCTCTCTGTCTCTCTCTGTGTGTGTGTGTGTGTGTGTGTGTGTGTGTGTGATTCTCTCTGTCTCTCTCTCTGTGTGTGTGTGTGTGTGTGTGATTCTCTGTGTGTGTGTGATTCTCTCTCTCTCTCTCTGTGTGTGTGATTCTCTCTCTCTCTCTCTCTGTGTGTGTGTGATTCTCTCTGTCTCTCTCTGTGTGTGTATGTGTGATTCTCTCTGTCTCTCTGTGTGTGTGTGTGTGTGTGTGTGTGATTCTCTGTGTGTGTGTGATTCTCTCTCTCTCTCTCTCTGTGTGTGTGATTCTCTCTCTCTCTCTCTCTCTGTGTGTGTGTGATTCTCTCTCTCTCTCTCTCTCTCTCTCTCTCTCTCTGTGTGTGTGTGTGTGATTCTCTCTGTCTCTCTGTGTGTGTGTGTGTGTGTGATTCTCTGTGTGTGTGTGATTCTCTCTCTCTCTGCGTGTGTGTGTGTGATTCTCTGTGTGTGTGATTCTCTCTCTCTCTCTCTCTCTCTCTCTCTGTGTGTGTGTGTGTGTGTGTGTGTGTGTGTGTGATTCTCTCTCTCTCTCTCTCTCTCTGTGAGTGTGTGATTCTCTGTGTGTGTGTGTGATTTTCTCTCTCTCTCTCTCTCTGTGTGTGTGTGATTCTCTGTGAGTGTGTGATTCTCTCTCTCTCTCTCTCTCTCTGTGTGTGTGTGATTCTCTGTGTGTGTGTGATTCTCTCTCTCTCTCTCTCTCTCTGTGTGTGTGTGATTCTCTGTGAGTGTGTGATTCTCTGTGTGTGTGTGTGTGATTCTCTCTCTCTCTCTCTCTCTCTCTCTGTGTGTGTGTGATTCTCTGTGTGTGTGCGATTCTCTGTCTGTGTGTGTGATTCTCTGTGTGTGTGTGTTTGTGTGATTCTCTGTGTGTGTGTGTGAGATTGTGTGTGTGTGTGAGATTCTCTGTGTGTGTGTGATTCTCTGTCTGTGTGTGTGATTCTCTGTCTGTCTGTGTGTGATTCTCTGTGTGTGTGTGTGTTTGTGTGATTCTCTGTGTGTGTGTGTGTGTGTGATTCTCTGTGTGTGTGTGATTCTCTGTCTGTGTGTGTGTGATTCTCTGTCTGTCTGTGTGTGTGATTCTCTGTCTGTCTGTGTGTGTGATTCTGTGTGTGTGATTCTCTGTGTGTGTGTGTGTGTGTGTGTGTGTGATTCTCTGTGTGTGTGTGATTCCATGTGTATATTTTAAAATGAACAGATACTTTGAATGTGAAACTAAAACCTCCAGTAGGTGGCAGCAAGCCACTGTTAACAAGTGAGTCGCTGCGATTGAACCGAATCATTTAAAGGATTGATTCATTCAGGAACGAATCACCGTCTGTTGCTCAGAGACACAAAACAGTGCTGTAGCTGTGTTTGGAGTTATTGTTTGTTGGCGAAATAGAGCAAAAACGGGCAACATGGTGTCTAAAACAAAAGTCGCTTAATTAACTTATTGTTTATTGAACTGTTGTAAAAAATCAATATCACAATCATGCTTATTTTGAACAAAAAACGGCACTCTTCGTGTGATTTTTAACTATATGAAATGATATATACACATTTTCTGCCCCCATATCTTGAATTTTGTGATCATTCTTAATGCATTTTAATACTGAATCATGCACTGAAAGAACACACTGTAGTCTAGACTTCATCTACCGTAAGCGTGTTTTGTTTGGTTTTTGCAAAATACTCGATAATGTCAAATTGCACATCGTTAAAACAACAATTACGATATTATCGTAGATGATAAATATTGCACACCCCTAAGGACAGCTGAGGGACTCGTATGCATCTTTACTTACAAAAACACCTTTTCTGTTAACTGTAATGTGCATATTTTGCTCAGTTACATACACTGTATAAACTTTGCTTAAAGGGGACCTATTATGCAAAAATCACTTTTATAAGGTGTTTGAACACAGTTGTGTGAAAACAACCAGCCTATAATGTTAAAAATCCACCCACTCATTTTTTATAAAACCAATAAATCATAAACAGTCTCTCCAAACGAGCGGTTTCAGATTCTCCCTCTGTTCACGTCACCGAGGGGAACAAGTCCCGCCCATTAGTGATGCTCTCTGCCTCATTAGCATAAACACAGCCCTGAGTGAGAAGCTCCGCCTCCGCCATTACTGGAGATACACTATCAGCACCAAAGAGGCTTTACGAGTGTTGTGTTTTGAGCTGCACTAATAAACATAGTCTCCATAGACTCGCTCTATCTGAGCCGAGGACACTGTGGTTAAGTTTCATTGTCTAAGGAAATATCCCGGAAAAAATCGGTAACGTCCCCTATATGTTTAGGAATTAATACCAACGCTTCGTGCACAAACGTCAGCTCCAGACAAAGTAAGTATCACACGTTTGTTGTCTTTCTGAGAGCTTCTTGTCACTCTGTAAGGCTAAATGCTAAAGCTATCATTGTCTCTGTCTGTTTTCACTGATGCTGTCTTCATGAATGATCGTGAATATGAATATGGTAGTCAAAAGTTGCATATGAAAGCAACGCGAGTCGATCGCTTGAAGTTGTCAATCAGATGAGTGTCTTTGAAACCGATTAGTTTTCTGTAAAGATAACAGGCTTGTATTAATAGTGTAATGTTTATATGCAAAGGCACTGCTAATGCTTGAGCTCTTGAAGCTCCGCCCTCTTCTCCGGGAGCAACAGCTCATTTGCATTTAAAGCAACACACACACAGAGCGTTTTGGCTCATACCCTAAAAGTGGCAATTTATTAAGCTATAAAAAATTATCTGTGGGGTATTTTGAGCTAAAACTTCACATATACGCTCTGGGGACATCAGAGACATCTTGTAAAAAGGGGCATAATATGTCCCCTTTAAAAGCATTCATTAAAATGGTTTTGTAATGATGTATTTTCTTTACTTGTAGATTTTCTCGCAAGAGTACATTAACTTGCTGCTGTCCATGTATTTCTTCGTGCTGGGAATATTAGCGCTGTCTCACACAATGAGGTAAGAAAATACAAAGAGTTTTGAGTTGTGTAATGCTTTTAATACGACCTGATTTAGGTTAACTATTTTGGTTTTGCTGTCCCAGTCCCTTTATGAACCGAGTTTTCCCTGCTAACCTGCCAAATAAACAGTACCAGCTGCTGTTCACCCAGGGCTCAGGAGAAAGCAAAGAGGGTGAGAAGCGTGTGTGTGTGCGTGTGTGTGCGTGTGCGTGCGTGCGTGCGTGCGTGTGTGTGTGTGTGTGTGAATACTGTTAAACGTCCCTGTTATCTCCCACAGAGATCGTCAACTATGAGTTTGACACCAAGGATCTGATATGTCTGGTAATCAGCAGTGTGGTAGGGGTCTGGTACGTCCTCAAAAAGGTAGAGTAGATCTGTTTTCATTTAGATACGCTTTCTGTAGAGCTCTGCATTTGTTTTATATACATGTATAAATAGTTAATCTTGCTGATGCTTTACGTAGGCCAAATGCATATTCTGTGTGTACATGATTTAAATCCAGTTTCAAGTGAAGCTCTGCTCTTGAACTATATTGACTATATTTGGTATCACAGACCAAACTGCTGATCTTATTCAGTGTATTACATATAGAAATATTTAACATTTATGCATGAAAGCAATGGCCATCATTCACTATACTCATTACATATGTGTGCTTTGCATATGTATGCACATAAATTTATCTTTAAATGTTTGAGATCTTCAAATTTGGAACACAATATGGCTTTGATTTCATAGAAAGTTTAGAGTTCAATATATTTTATAAAATACTTATTTTGGTAACACTTTACTTGAAGGGGTGTGCATAAGACTGACATGACACCTTCATAATCATGACATGACACATGAGGTTTTATGCATGTTTATGACAATTAAGTGTCATTCGCTCAGTTATGTCATTTTTAATGCAAAGATGACATTTTTTGACCTAACCCTAGCCCATAACAAAGACATCTCAAACAATGTCATGTTTGCATTAAAAATGACATAACTGAGCGAATGACACTTAATGACAATTGTCATAAACATGCATAAAAAACCTTCATATTCATCACATGTGTCATGATTATGAAGGTGTCGTGTCAGTCTTATGCACACCCCTTCAAGTAAAGTGTAACCCTTATTTTATATAAAATAAAATAAAAATAGTATACTACATTATCTTAAACTTCTATAACTTTTTTTATACTTTCGTTTTTTTTAAATGCTTTCACTTCAGCAATAATCTGCTATGTGTCTTCATTTAAACAGATCAACCTTAGGTGTGTATTCAGGAATTACAGCATGCTGTAACAAGCATTGATAAACAAGTGTTCTGTTTTCAGTGAATTTAACCCCAAATGAGCGTCGCATCCTGGGGGATACAAACATTAAAATCAAAAATAAGAGTCAAGTTTTGAAAAAACTCATGAAATTGTATTATTTGAGTTCCAATAAGGATAAGGATATAATTTTCTGATGTCTCTTTATGGTTTTGCCCTTTTTAGGGTTAAATGAATGGCACAAGTTAGTGTTCTTTCAGTTGGGCTGGATGATGGTGGATAACAGCTTATAGTTTGTTCTGCTGTAGTTGTTGCCTTTAGCTTTTAAAAATAATTAACTGATAGCCTCGTGGTTAGTGCGGCGCAATATAGAGCGCAGCTGTGACCCGATGCTTTCCTCATCTGTCCACTGAACAATCTGAATACTAAAGGAGTAAAAAGCCCTTAAACATAACTGATGATAATAATGAACCGCTATCAATGCTTGGTTTTCAACTCCGTATACAGGGTCCTAAATATTAAACCACACAATGATGGTGATGTCTATTAAGGGAAAGATCACACATGCTTGGATATTTGTGTCCCTGGAGCACAAAAGCAGTCATAAGTAACACAGGTATATTTGTAGCAATAGACAACAATACATTGTATGGGTCAAATTTATTGATTTTTCTTTTATGCCAAAAATCATTAGGATATTAAGATCATGTTCCATGAAGATATTTAGTAAATTTCCTACCGTAAATATATCAAAACTTAATTTTTGATTAGTAATATGCATTGCTAAGAATTCATTAGAACAACTTTAAAGGTGATTTTCTCAATATTTAGATTTTTTTGCACCCTCAGATTCCAGATTTACAAATATTGTCCTATCATAACAAACCATACATCAATGGAAAGCTTATTAATTCAGCTTTAAGATGATGCATAAATCTCAATTTCACAAAATTGACCTTTAATGACTGGTTTTGTGCTCCGGGGTCACGTGTGTATTCAAAATCTATTTCAAACCTAAGAATCGACACTTTTAAATTTTTTTTTATTTTTTATTTTTATTTTTTTTATTATATTAAAAAATAAATCAATTCTGCACCATCATCAGGTTTCAACTGTGAAATTTTTTGTATCATGTTTTTTACAATGGTTATTCATAAATATAATATGTGTGGCTTAGTGGTTAACCAGGAAAATTAAAAATGTCCTTTTGACGAAAGTATTCTTTAAATGTAGTCAGTATTTCATGTCATTTATGCTTTGTGCTCAGAAAAGGCAGCTAATTTTAATCAACCATCAAAACACCTTTAGTTGAGCAGCATATATAGACACATGTCTTTGTGTATTCCTGACAGCATTGGATAGCCAATAACCTGTTTGGTCTGGCTTTTGCCCTGAATGGAGTTGAGCTGCTCCACCTCAATAATGTCAGCACTGGATGCATCCTGCTGGGAGGGCTGTTCGTTTACGATGTGTTCTGGGTAAGTTTGTAGTACATTAAATGCATTAATGTAAAGCCTGCTTAATATAGGGCCCACAACGTGTACTCTATTTGCTTTCTAGGTGTTTGGCACCAATGTTATGGTGACGGTTGCCAAGTCCTTCGAAGCCCCAATTAAGTGTGAGTATCTGATTTATCATCCATCCCTCTCTTCATTAATCTCCAGAACAGAAGGTGGTTGGTGGTTAGTTATCTCAGTACTGTTTGTGACCCTGGAGCACAAAACCAGTCATAAGGGTCAGTTTTTTGAAATTGAGATTTATGCATCATCTGAAAGCTGAATAAATAGCTGTACATTGATGTATGGTTTATTATGATAGGACAATATTTGGCTGAGATACAACTATTTGAAAATCTGGAATCTGAGGGTGCAAAAAAATCTAAATATTGAGAAAATCACCTTTAAAGTTGTTCAAATGAAGTCTTAGCAATGCATATTAATAATCAAAAATTAAGTTTTGATAAATTTACAAAATATCTTCATGTAACATGATCTTAAATATCCTAATGATTTTTGGCATAAAACAAAAATCTATAATTTTGACCCATACAGTGACCCATACAGTGTATTGTTGGCTATTGCTACAAATATACCCAGGTTTTGTGCTCCAGGGGGCGTATTACAGAAAGTTTCTTATCTTAGGTCTTAACTTAAGATATGATGTGTCAAATTAGGATTTTTCACAAATTCGTATTACAGAAGCAAATCTTAACTTAATTTGGGATTCTTATCCCATCTTACAAAATCGTATCTTATCTCTAGTTAGGAAATCTTAAATGGCATTAAAAAAATGCCATTAAAAAAAACAAAAAAAAAAACGTATTGCATTAGTCACTTGCATTACACCGTGACGCTTTTGTTGGTCACTGTAAACGCCCTTTCACAACGGCAGTCGCGAGTGTCTAGTTCATTTTCAATGGGATACAAGCGGCAAAACGGGCGGTTTTGCTGGCGGCGTGGAGGCGGAGCGCAAGTAGTGCTTAGTGCACCCAAAATCCTGCTGCTTCCACGAGCACGGCGCATCGCGGCAGGAGCCGCCAAAGATAACAATATTTAATCTTTTTGTGAGAGGCAGCCGCGTCGGTTTCAACCAATCAGAGAACTGATTATTAACAACCACTTGTAACATTTCACTGAGCTCATGTAGGAGTGTTGAAAACATGATGAAGATCGCTGTAAATCCTACTGGAATTTCTGGAGTTGTGTGATCCATCAAAATCTCAGAGATAATAAAAAAAATACAGAGTGTGAGTGTACGGAGTTTGTTAATGAAAACGCTAGTAGACGCTCCCATAAAATGATAAATAGCAAATAACACCAACACAAAACTTACATTGTTTTATTTATTTAGTTTAGGAAATACAAATGTGATTTGTTGTTTGTAACTATAGTAACATCCGCACCGAGACCGCGACGCCAGCACCGCCTCAACTGCACAAAGCCTCTCCTCTACGAGAGAAAGCGGCAGCCGCGCGGCGATTCCACCGCTTGCCGCGTGGGACTGAAAGGGCCTTAATGCTGGTTGTGGTTGCAGTACATGTGCTAACTGTAATATCGTGTTGCGCAGCAGTCTGTAATTACTTATAAGTGTTTTGTCATCAAAATGTAACACATCTTCAGGGTCCTCCAAGAGCCTTTCTACCATTAAACATCTCCGTTCTTCATTTTCAATTATTAATAAATGTAATGCCATTGTTGGACAGTGCAACTGTAAGCAGTTTTTCAGTTAGCTTTCAGATAATTTTGAAGTTAGGACAGCTGTGGGGTTGTCCTAAAGTTAAGACGGTTTTTAGTATTTTTTGTCAAATTAGGAGGTTTCTGTAATACCCCCTTCATATCTGTAGTTAAGATGGGATAACACACTTAGGAAATGCTGTTCTGTAATAGCTTTTGTCCTAAATGTGGTCCTAACTGAAATTACCATGGTTACTAAACAGATAAGATGAGATTTTAAAGTTAGGATCTTTCTGTAATACGCCCCCAGGGTCACAAATGGTTACCAACATTCTTCTGTGGAACACAAATAATTCGTGCAGCTTTGGAACAACATGAAAGAGAGTAACTGATCTCAGAACTAGTGAATGTAATCTCTTAAACTCATCATGATGCTTGCCTGACAGATGTGCTTGCTGTTCTATACAGTGTCCTCTGCGCATAACTTACACTCTATGGTTATGCATGTTGTTTAAATGTTAAAAATTCAATATTTTAATTTTGCATAAAGAATCATCCTCAAAGTAAGCGAGTCTATAACAGACTGCACTGGACGGGCATAAGCACATAATGCATAACATCAAATATAACATGGTTACATTTTCCTTGTTTTTGTTTACATGGTGTTTACAGCTTTAAAGAGTTCTTGCATTACATTACATTAAGTCATTTAGCAGATGCTTTTATCCAAATGAGGACAATAGAAGCAATTAAAATCAACAAAAGAGCAATGATATGCAAGTCTCAGTTAGATTAACACAGTACACTTAGCAAGGGATTTTTATTTTTTATTATATAATAAAAAGAAAACGGATATAAAGAAAAAGAATATAGCAAGCTAGTGTTGGATGTCTTTGAATTTTTCCGAATCATATGGATTTGGGTTCTGGAAGTAAAAAATCCCATTCATTTGTGTTCATGAGGAAACTGACTTGAATGGTAACTTATAAGACACACCTACTGTGAGTAATGTTAATGATGATTTGTGCTTTTGTTAAATCTGTTTGCATTATTTCAACTTATTTTGTAATTAATCATGATTAGAACTCCTGGTGAAAAACTACATTACCCACAATTCTGCATCAATCACAGAATCACCAAAATAACTCTTAAGCCCCGCCCACTCCCATCAACCCCTCACACTACTTAAATATTTGTATGCATAATATGCATTTATTTCAACAAATGTAAAAGATATTGTTTGTTGATATACACACATCATCATCATCCGCAGTGCTTCATGGGATTGTAGTTCTTTCCCTTAATAAAGCTGTTAAGTCCAAGTCTTGTACTTTTGTCTGGCTAATTATATAATAAATAAAAAGAAAAGAAATGGCTAGAATACAAAAAGATTAGAGAAGCTAGTGTTATATATATTTTTATTATTATTTTTTAAGAAAACAAGCAGTTAGTAAATGAAGAGTGCAAGTCTAAAAAGGACGTTTTTTTTATTTTTTTTAAAGAATAGAATTAGAATAAATATGTATTATTATTCATGCAATATAATACAGTGTACTTGTAGGTACAATGTACCTATAACATGCATTTGCTTTTTTTTTTTTTTTTATAAAATTTACTAATTGTAATTTTTTTGTAATGCAGTCATACTGGACCAGGTCTTGAAGTGTATTTATTCAAAAGGCATAGAAACCCTGATATTCACCTCTTCTGCTAGAAATGACTCTTAATCTTAGTCTGATATTTCTGCAGTTAATTCTCACTCTTTTTTGTTCTAGTGGTTTTCCCACAAGATTTGCTGGAGAGAGGATTGGGTGCCAGTAACTTTGCCATGTTGGGACTGGGAGACATTGTTATTCCAGGTAAATATATGAAGATGATTTCTGAGACACTTTCACATGTTTAAGACCGCTACTGTATGTGTTGCACGAGATAACGGGCCTCGTTTATAAAACCATCCTAAATCTGATCTTACGATCATCTCTCAAATATGCGTAGATGTGATTCATAAAATGAACGTATGCACAGAAAACACACATCTGTTGCAGATGTCAAATCTACACTGTAAAAAAATTAACGGCAGCTGTTTCCGGAATTCTACCGTAAAAAATACGGTAACATTTTAGGTTTTATCTTAAATTTACAGTTAAATACCGTAATTTCATTAACTGATATAATGTTAATATACCAACCTATTGAAGTACTGAAATATGCATCTTTGTAATACACTGATAACCACCAAAAGCAGGTGATGAGAGTCACATGATGAACCAAAGCAGCTTTTAAATAATAACATATATAGAAGAAGCACAGCGTCATTCACACAAGCACTAAACACTGAGACTCATTAAACTGAAATATGCAATAAACATTAATTTAACAACATTAGATGTAACATACAACCCTAATAAACATAACTGATAAGAAAAAACTAAGAAACATAGTTATTTAAAAACAAAAAAAAATTGAAATGCAATGCAGGGAATTCTGGGAACGTCAGTTTACGTTTATTCCCTGTAAATTTTACACTTACCGTTAACCATTTAACAGGTTTTTACTGTAGCATTTTCAGTTTTTTACCGTTAAAATCAGTCATTTTTTACAGTGTATGAATGGTTTCAGCTCTTTGCTTGTAAACGACTCCTAATTAATGTCATTAACATATAAAAGATCATCATAATTCAGAACAGCGAGCTGTAATTTCCAGAAACCTGCAGAACTCAAACAATATAAAGTGTAGTCTGCTCAGACCCTGACGTGACGCTAAACACTTTTCCACGTCAAACACAGTTTTAACAGATATGAGCGCTGGCGTGGATTTAAGCGCACACACTATGATCAAATCTGAGCGAAGCACACTTTATAAACGAGTCCCTAACTGTGAGCCATGTTCAGTATTTAAAGGAAAAGCTCATCACTGAATCCACTCTGTCCTCTTCTGTCAGGGATCTTCATTGCTCTGCTCCTGCGCTTTGATGTCAGGTAAAGTCTTGTTTTTATTGTATCTGACTTCAGCTGCTTTTAGTTTTGATTTACAGTCATTTTCTCGTCTTTCACTCTCAGTTTGAAGAAGAACACACGGACTTACTTCTACACCAGTTTCCTGGCTTACATTTTTGGCCTGGGTCTTACCATATTCGTTATGCACACCTTTAAACACGCTCAGGTAAGAACACACTATTGTGGTCCTTCGTGATAGAAATCCAGCCCAGATGGCTCTGAACGAGGTTGTTTTGTTTCCCAGCCTGCTCTGCTGTACCTGGTCCCAGCTTGTGTGGGATTTCCGGTGCTGCTGGCTCTGTTTAAAGGAGAACTGACGGAGATGTTCAGGTAACTCCTCTGAAATTACATCAGCGCAGGGTAAAGTTAGTTCTGTTACAGGTCTGCTCCACTGATCTGTAATATATATCATTATATACAGTGTTGGGGAAAGTTACTTTTAAAAGTAATGCATTAAAATATTGCGTTACTCCCTAAAAAAGTAACTAATTACGCTACTTAGCTACTTTTTATGGAAAGTAATGCGTTACGTTACTTTTGCGTTACTTTTTAAATATGAGCAGGGCTTGCTTGTTTTTAATACAAGAAGTTGTAATTATAGCAAATGTAAAGCCCTTTCACACCAAAAAGTGTAATGAATAAACCAAGTAATTCAGGTGTGAAGAGGAGAGCACAGGAGAAGAAGGATCAACACTCGTCAGCAATAAAACAACAATTGTTAGTTTATCTAAAGCCATTTTTGCTTATTATTATGGTTGAACTGGATCATCAAAGGTCAGAAACAAAGACATTGGTTAATAAAATGGGATTAGATACATTTGTGTTGTTTAACATATTTAATTATTGCAGGTTTGCGTCATATGAGTTTGCATTTCACTGTTTTAATTCATTTTGATGAATACTAAATCTTTTGCGAGTGGGATGAATTAATGCACGTTCATATTTAGTCTAGAACTACAGTAAGATGTTCACACAGCGCACTGTCAGTCAATAAATGGAAAAAAGTAACTTCTTGTAAATTAAAAAATAATGCGTTACTTTACTAGTTACTTGAAAAAAGTCATATTACGTAACTCGCGTTACTTGTAATGCGTTACCCCCAACACTGGTTATATATAGATCACTGGTCTGCGCCTATTATGCCCTTTTCTCAAATAATGCTTCTTAACTTTTCTGTTTTCAAGTTGTTGTTATATAATCTATAAAGAAATGACATTTGACTTGTTTGTAACTTATATGGCCACTCATACCGCTGACTCGTGAGATAATGCACTTAACATAGCATTAAACCGTCTTTGATCTCCGGTACATTTGAGCGTATTCTCAATTTACTCCGTCGAATCACCACATCATGTTAAATTACTTCAAAAGGACAACATTTATGACCAGATCAGGGCTCTAAGCTTACTTTTCTTTTTAGGACCGCTTGTGCTCCTAATTTAAAATATTTAGGTGCACGGGAGGGCTGCACAATTAATCGAATTTCTAATCACAATTACAATTACGTAATCGTTCAAAAAGGCAATAATCGTTCAAAGTCCACTTATGTTATTCTGAGTGCTTAAGATGTGTTTTTTCTTTCTACAGGTTATCTTAAGGGGTTTTCCATTGTTTTAGTTTAACATTATAATATCATGCATTTTTTACATTGTTATAATTTAAAGAAGAAACTATCCAATGAATAGTTGACATTTGAGGCTTAATACTATAGAAAAGCAATACGTTTTTCAGTTTAAAAGTTTTCAGCTTATTTATTTTCATATAAACATATGACATGAAGTTGCTTCAAACAATGGTATAAACATCATTCAATGTAAATTGTGTTAATCGTAATTAATAATCGCAATTACAATTTCAAGCGAATAATCGACAATTATGATTTTTGTCGTGCAGCCCTAGAGCACGATCAAATCAATAATCAAAAATTCTGATCAAAAATGAACCTTCCCATTACGAGGTGATATTTGACTCCTTAAAGTGATTTACAGGGAATTTAGTTTTTACCTTTGTAATGGCATTTTTCTAACTTTATTAAAAGTATGTCATCTTTTGTCAAATTCAAAAAAATATATTAAGCTTTTTATCATTTCTAATTAAAACAACAGAATGAAAACAAGTAGAATACGATACCAAGTATCAGTATTTAAGAAATACATTTGTACTACTGAGGTGGCACAGAAGAACACACAAGTGGCTTAAATTCATAAATTCATGTTGAGGTTAATATTTTAAATATACAATTTTGAATGTAGAAATATTAAATGATTTAAATAACAGAAAAGATACTTTAAAAATTTAACTAAAACTGCCAGTAGGTGGCGGTATGTCACTGATTTGATCACTGAATCATTCATTTAATTGATTCGTTCGAACGGCTGATTCATTCAGAACTACATGACACTTTATGAATGAGTCATTGAATCATTGACTCACTAGATTCGTTTAAAAACAGTTCATTCATAAACGAATCACCGCTGTGTTTGAATGGAGATGCGCTGGGACTGTCTGAAATTATTTTTGTTGATGAAATAGAGCAAAATAAGGCAATAGTGTTGTAATCAGACAATATAAGTCACTTAATATTAACTTCTTGTTTAATGAACTGTTGTATTAAATCGATCACATTTGCAAATTCCCTTAATAATCATTTAAAGCCGTCACTCATCTTAGTCTCACAAAACTTCATTATAATCACCGAAGCTCGTTACACTGCACAATGAATCTCTTATTTACACTCTTCTACACTTTGTTTGTTATAATGAGAGAATACGTCTGTGATCCATTACTCAACGCTGCAGAAACACGTGAGTACGTTAGAAACCTTTAAAGCTCCCGGAGCACAAACGCACACATGCTGATCGGGTCAGTCCTAAATATAGTCACACGCAGTGGTTTTCAGTCGCACTGTAAAGCCCTGCCAGATGCACATTTGTCCAAGAATACATAAATTCTCAGTCCGGTTGAAGCATGTTAAACTCAACACAACAACGTGATCCCGATACAACAGGAACAAAGCCATGAATCCCAGTCATCTCTTGTTTAATATGTATTTCCCAGGGCACATTATACAACGTACATTTACGCCATCGCATTAATAATTCAAACAGAAGTGTGAAAAAGGCTAATTGACCATGTTCAGAGTTTATGTGCAGGGTCAGGATGCTTAGGGGACATTAGCTTGGATTGTAGTTGTAATAAACACGGTGACGGCACACTTCTGCGCTCACATTCATGCATGCTGCTTCATTTCTACTGTTGCTCCTTCAGTCTGCTCCATAGCGCTTGCATTGTGTAGAGCCCTATGAAATCAGTTTTTGTTCCCAAATTTTTTTTTTTTTTTTTTTTTTTTTTTTTCCTGTTTAAATTTTTCTGGACTCCTTTTTAATGGTCAAATTAAATTGTATTAATCAAAAAGCATGTCTAATTAATTAAAATCATGAAACTCATACAATTTAACATTAATTTATTAAAAGTGTAACGAAAATGACATGTTTAGGGCCGTATGAAATGTTTCATTTTTTTCTCACCTTATGTTTTATTAACAAATTATTTATTCTTACAGTAGCTTATGAAATGTCCCCCCCCCCCCCCCCCCTCAGAAATACTGTATTTAAATTTTACTGGTTATCAGATGAAGACATAAAACATTGATTTAATTATATTTTAATTAATGAAAATTAAACATTTACATTTTTGGCGAATAAAGGGGATTTACTATTAAAATTAAATATTTTGTGATTATTTCTTAAAAAAATAATGTTATTTTTCAACAGTGGTATTACATACATTCTACTAAATAATAGTAATATAGCTATTTCTGACACAATGTCTTCAAGTTAAACAGGACTTTTATTTTGACGGGTTGCCGAGTAAAGTTCTGTGTGTATATGATATGACTAGTTTTACTCAAATGAAATGGTAAAATGCTGGTTTTGATCAGTTTTGGAGATATTGTTGATGTATTTGTCTTCATTGAGACGTCAGACGCTCTGTGTATGTAGTAAACAAAACCCTGCTCCATTCACACAGAGAAACATGCAGGATTCAGATTTACATCAGATACTAGTCCATATCACCATTTGATTTAAGTGTAATGATCTACTTTTGATTCATTCATCCAAACTTTGATAAACTCCGTGACATTAAACTGTAAATTCAGTTTTTATGACTGGATTCCGTCTGTGTTTTCTGCATCGTGTAAATCGTAGGACCCTAATTGTGTGAGGAGTGTTAATAATATTCTCGACTGTGTTTTAAAAGAGCACAAAGAACTGTTTGATCGGTCATAACGTCCGGAGAGAAATGGCGCAGACACTGGACGAAGAAAACCTTTGGGTAACACTTTAAAATAGGAAACACTTATTCACTATTAACTACGACTTTCCCCTCAATAAACTCCTAATTTGCTGCTTATTAATAGTTAGTGCGGTAGTTGTTAAGTTTAGGGATTAGGGATGTAGAATAAGGCATTAATATATGCTTAATTACTACTAATAAATGGCTAATATTCTAGTAATATGCATGTTAATAAGCAACTAGTTAAGAGACCCTAAAATAAAGTGTTACTAGTGTTTGTAATGTGTTTGTATGCAGCGAGCAACACAAATGACTCTGTGATTAAACTAGTTTAAAGCCAAACAGCAGAAACACTGTGCAACGAGACCGAACACCGCGCCATCATTTACCATGGATTTACTGTAGTAACACTCACTGCATCATGGTATTGTGGCAGAAATTTGGGATATTCACATTAATTATATACCATTACTCCTGTAATAAAATTCATAGCATGCATTTGTGATTAAGCTATAGCATGTGTGCATTTATACTGAATGTTTTTAGACAAATAGGCTGTTTTTCATATAACTAGGCTACCTAAAAACCATATAGTTATATTTTTACCATGGTATTGATGTGCTATATGTGTGGTTTTAACTGTTTATCATGATTTAAATGCATGCTGCTATGGGAGACCAATGCTTACATAAAAAAAATAAAAACTTGGTCAGAATAAATTTAAGCATATAAAACTGAGGTTGCTACAATTATTTACAGATGTTACTGATTTTGATAATAAACAAAAATGTACTTTTGCATCCTAAATCAAACTACTATCAAATGTGCATTTCTAAGAGACAAAAAAAGTGATATTATTATTATTATTATTATCAGGCAATCCAAACCTGTTTCTTGATTTGACACAATATCACTCAACATGCAGAAACTAAGATTTTTTTTTTCTATTTAGATATTTATTTTAAGGAAAATTAATGGTCTGGTTTCTACAACTTTCACTTTGGAGCAAAAATCTGGCTTTAAACTTGAAAGAAAGAAAAATTTGACATTTATCGTGATAATTATCGATATCGACTGATATGAAAAAAAATTTCGTGATCATTTTTTTGGCCATATCGCCCAGCCCTACATAAAATTGACAGAAAATACCCATCTCGACAATCATTCTGGTAAATGCAGTCAGTTATGTCTCAAGTGAATGAAAAGCGGATGTGTATCATTATATTTGATACGCTCTTAAAGGGCCAGCAGCCTAATAATAATACCTGCTGCTGTCATTAATGCTCATCAAACAACAAAACAGCTTTGACTAAGATCTGTATTTAACTTATACAGTGAACACTATGCAGTGTTATTTTACCCTAATTATTACATGTCTGTACCTGAATACTACCGAACTTATTTAATTACATACAACAGAACAATGTTACAAATAAGTGTATTTGTGCTTATTTTTACTAGCTGTTCACTTCTCTTTAATCATGTTTGGACTTTCTTAGTCTAGTAGTTTTTGCTGTGGTATTGAAGTAGTACTAAGCTTTAAGTATTAAAGTTACTTTGAAATATTGTTGTGTTCTTGTTGATCTGAAAACGATCCGATCCGATGTGCTCCGAACCACTGAAGCGTTGCTCAGATAACGTGTAATCAATCACAGGGTGAAAACTACTTATCAATAATCTAAATGTCAATAACTTAAAAGAAAATCATTTGATTGTTTATCATTAATTACTTGGATCTGTGCTCTGCCCAGAGGACTTTCAGTGAAATCACTTTACAGTAGTCAAGTAATGCCTTTATTAAGATTATCATGCCAGACGGAGCACCTCACGTGATCTCGCGCAGCAGCTCGTCAGCACTGTTTACATATGTTAGCTAGTGCTAGCAGCTTTCTGCACTCACCCGGTACGTTCAAAACTGAGGCGATTTCACCCCAGCGCTTCTCTTTCTTCTTACGGTTGTGATACGTTTTCGACACATTATACAGACAGTGTTACTACAGAACTTCAAGAAGCCATCTCCACTATCCAACGGACCTGTGCAGCAGCTGTTTTGCGGTCGCGCATTGGCTATTGTGAAAGTACTGACGTAATCATCCCCATTTAAATCTTAAATATCAAACATGTTTGATATGATCGGAGTGGCATTGTGTGCGAGCAGATCGGGAGGTGCAAGGTTCGATCTGTGAACGGCTCACATTACCAGATAATCCACGCCGAACATCGGGACCGATCGAGCTGCTCGACGAGATTAAAAATAAGAAAGATGCACATTACAAATGGGCTACGTCGTTGTAAATGAGAAACAGTGTTGAGTCGTGCAGCAGTAACGTAACGATAACAGATAAAATTTCAAGCAAAATGATCATATTCATTCAAGCATTTAACATTTATAAGTTAATTAAATGTCAGTAATGAACAGCACAAATTATAGATAACCTATCATGAAGAAGGTCCTCTGTCCCAAACACGTACAGCAGTATACAACTCCCCAATCGTAGTTCTATACTGCCACCTGTTGGCGCAGTTGTGTAACTTGGAGAACAACTCTTATGTCGTGATCACGAGAAAACAAGGAAAATAATAATGCATGGCCGCTTAGAACTTCCGTATCATCAAGGCCTGGGTGATAAAGCAGTATCGGTATTTATCGACTGTACATCTTCATCGATAATGATAGAAAATAATTCGATATAGGCACGTGCTGTGAGTGACAAGCAGACATGATGACGATGCACGTGTCGTTGTTGCATTTGAATGTTTTGTTCGTCTATCCAGTTGAACCCACGAGATGCACCACTGCTGCGCTTTTCATTCAACATATTCGAGAAATATAGAGAAGCTCAATGTGATGTTGGTTAGGTTAAAACCCAAACCAAGCCATTCACACAGAATGCATGTTCTGCACATTATGTTCTGCACATTCCATGCAAAGTTAAGAGTTTAAACTTTTAGAAAACATGTCGTAAATTTGTGGAGGTTTATTCCATTTCACTGCGTCTTAAATGTTGTTAAATGCAGTCTGTGTGATCAGCGCTACGGCTATTTGTATTAAGCTGTGCATAAATGCATAATGCTGTTTTGGTCATAATTTTTAATGCAATTTACAAAATTATATTTGATTTGTTAATTTAGACGTTGTGCACTTTTTTTATAGACCGTTATTTCATTGCATTGAATAAACATTTTAATGCGCTGCATTATTTTGCTCGTTGCACCCTCCTGTGGCTTCAGGAGACAAATTAAGACTTTAATCTGCATAAGAAAAGAGATATTTGAATAAATTCACCTATATGCAAGTACAATATAGGGTTGTTTTCTCTGCGCGCTTTTCATTTGTGGTGCTCTCTCAGAAGGTAGCAGCCTATGTAGACGGTAGACAGGTTTTAAAGCATCTTACAGACCTTTACTTCTGTGTGCTTTGTTCTTCACGTTATCTTCTCCTCTCTTTTTCTTTCCTTCCTCACTCGATCATGTCCCTTCTCTGGCATGCAGCTATGAGTCGTCAGACGAGGTTTTGCCCCACACGCCGCGGCTCACTCATTTCCCCACCGTGTCTGGCTCTCCGGCTAGTCTGGCTAACTCCATGTCGACCCCCCGCCGCCGCCGGCACACACCCTCCGACATGTAACGACTGAATTCTGCTTTCCCATTACTGTCTGCTCCCGCCTGTGCAGGTATCACCCTTGATGATTGAATCCTGTCAGCATCCTCACACAATTCAGGGTCATTTCACCATGAGCGTCATTGTGTTATCCTCCTAGCTGACCTCTCTTACTGTGTCATGCATGTTGCTTCTTGATGATGCTCTGCCTCCAGTGGCTTCTCAATGACAGCAACGCAAGACTGTTCCATCTAGAGATGCATCGATCCGATACTCAGTATCAGTATCGGCTCCGATACGGTAGTTTTCTGCGGATCGGTGAGACGAGACCGATCCAAATCCGATATTGTGCGTATACTATTGTTATTGTTGAGCCCCACGAAAGCACAAAAACATTATAAAGCACCATAAAGTGCTTGTGCACTATATTTCAAGTGTTCTGAAGCTGTTCCATAAGGGTTAATATGAATCTGTACCTCAGATTAAACTGTGCATCAATAAAAAAAAGTTACACTTAGGTCCATAGTGGACAAAAATGTCCGTGTCAAAAAAACGGTCATAAAAATGTGAAGCTTGGGAGCACAGACTTAAGTTTGGTCTCATTTTAAAGACCCACGGCAGATTATTGTTGAAGTAAAAAAGTTTAAAAAGTGAAACCAAAAAAAGTTATACAGGTTTAAGTTTATGAAAATGATCTATAAAGAATATTTTATATATGAAACATGTTGAACTCTAAACCTGCTAGAAAATCAAAGCCATAAATCTAAACAAGTTGTGTTCCAAATTTGAGGTTGATATCTCAAAAAATGAGCTTTCAGTAAGATATTGTTTGGGTGCAGTACCACATTTCCTCCATTAGATGCAGCAAAACTCTACTGTAAATCATAAATCAAGCACTGTGTGCTCCAGCAGAGTTCATCTCTCTCAAATATTACAAGATCACACACTATTTTTTTTATGACACACACACTGACATCCATACCAACACACACAATTATAGCTGCATTATTTATCAATTGTCTCTATAATATACAGAAGCAGAAAACAGGTCTAAAGCGAGTATTTGCTTTATAGACCAAATCTGAAAAAATAGCACCATCTGGTAAAAAATAGTAAAAATTAAATTTTGAAGCCTTGCCAAAACGGCGCTGTGATAAAAAATAGCCGTTTCAATGAGGACGTTTTTGTTCGTTTTTTGTACCTAGTGTAAAATAAATTTATTAAAGGAAATGAGGCTGGAATATTAAAGTTCCAATAAAAATACACACCTGAGCTACAATTTATGCAGTTAGCATTAACACAGGCAAAATTATCAAAAAAACAAAACTAAAATGGACAAAAATGTCCATAAGGTTGCACAAGGGTTAGTCAATAAATTCAAGTTCATAAACACTTCTCCCTTCTTCATCTGTCGTCCTCCATTCAGCATCAAGCTGTGTGTTGTGTTCAGTTACTACAGTCAAAACGATGAAACTCTCTTCAAGAGCACAGTAACTGAGGTTTAAACCCGTTAAAAGAAAAGGCTCAACGCACAGATTTAATACACTACGCATCAGTATCTCTTCCCTTTGTGCTGAGCGTTTCTATGCGGACTCGAGCGCTTTGTATTGCCTTTCGTATTATAATAATTTTCTGTGCAATGAAAGATTATTAATAGTCTTTCTTATTCTGTCCTATCTATCATATGTCGCTGCCTTCATTACTGTGCTATGCATTTAAAATAAATGTTTTTTAATTTTATAGTATATATTTATATATAAATGTATTTACTTGTTTTTTCATGAATGCATTTTACAAAACAAGCAGCGATGTGTAACATCTCACCAGATTTAGTCCTACACTTATTCACTTTTATTTGTAAATCAAAATGTTTCACAAGATTTTAAATTATTGTGCACCCGTGATTTTTCTAGAGTATCTTTTGCTGCTGAATTATTCACTAACCTAGTTTATAATAGTATTTTCGTCATAGATTATGATTTTTTTCATTAAAATGAAGTTGTCTGTGTGTAGTAGATTGCGTTTAACACACAAAATCGTGACGAGCAGGTCAACACACAGTAGTATACTGCCGTGCAAAGGCAAAAGACCGTAACTTTGATTTGTCGAAAATGAGTTATTGATATTTTTGGGACATTCAAGACATCCTTTATCATGAACATAAGTATCTTGAGTCAATTTCGTTGTTTTTCCGAGAAAATAATGAGTGGTCTCAACCGTAACTTCAAAAAGCCCCGGAGAAACCAAGGCAGAACACCGTATAACACCAGTTACCGCTCTTTCACTTTGTTTGGATTGAGTTACGCCGTTCTGACTTTGATTAACTGTGCGTCAAAATGAAGTTACGGTTACGGCTTGGAGTTATACAGTGTTCTGTCTTTTTTAACGGTCCATTAAAGTCTTAATTACGGTGTAGACAAACGAATTAGATCGCGATCTGCCAAACAGCTCCATATAACAAAGCACTGTAAAGACTAGACACCTTGGCAGCAATACATATAATCGTGAATAACCTTTTAAAGATTTTTGTAATGCAGATTATTCACCAGGCTGTCACTTCTAGTTGGATGCGTGTGTACTTGAATGCCGTAGCATGATCAATCATAAAATCAGTAGCCTAACAGTTCACAATTAAATCCATATCCTACCTTTTCTTGTAACCCGATAAAATCACGCAGAACGTCGTCGATGTTTAATCCACGCATTTCTGAGCATTATTCCTGCTTGCTGGCGTTCACATCAATCCACAATTCATTACTTTAGGTTAAGCTATTTAATTCAAGTCAATATAAGCAATTATGCTATGTCTAGCATTATTTTACGTTACTTAGCATAGCAAATAAATTGGTTGCAAAACAAAATCCACTCACATGTTTAACTTTTAGTCTGCTTATTACGATAAAAAAAATTATTATAATAATAATAGTCACATTACTATATGCAATAGCCTATATGAGAGAGCCCATGATCTAGGTTTTATACAGGTGTTACTATAATGATTTTGTAAATGGTGATCAGCAACAAAATATTGATAATGTGGAAGTTATTGTCTTTTGCCTTGGTGTGACTTCTCACTTTTTGCAGACAATGCAAAGGCAGAGTACAGTAACTTTAAAAACTTGAGTTCAAACTTGATTTTTGGCCCTTTTTTGATGTAGATAATTTTCATTACTAAAACATCTAATTGCCAAATTTCCAGTGTCCTACCTAGAATTAATTTAAATAAACTTTAAAGTCATTTTTCTCAGTTTCACACTCTAGCGAGTTAAGGTCTTTTGCTTTTGTAGGGCAGTATAGAAATTCTACATTGATAAAACAAAACTGCGCTGGTATCGGATCGGTATCGGTATCGGCAGATACTCAGAATTTTCGGGATCGGATCGGTTCTGAAAAAATGGTATCGTTGCATCCCTAGTTCCATCCGTTGACTGATCATAAGCTTTTTGATTTCGAGTAATATAGTCGAGCTGCATTGTTTATAGGGTTGCATCTGGGGATTATTGTACATTTATGATCCCAGGAGCCATGTTTGCAGAATATGAAATCATTTGACTGTAGTTCTGTCTTCAGTGAGCACTGAGCTTTGTCTGATTCTCGCCCTGCCTCGTGGCTTTCCTCGTCATCCGCGTCCATCGAATCCACTTCAGCAGACATGCATTTATCTAAAAACACACGTCACATGAAATACAGGGACAGAGCAGCCCAGCAGCTTTCTCTATTTATCCATATGTGTTAATGCTGATTCCTCCCGATCACGCTTGACTTGTTTCTCATGTCTCCTGCAGATACGAAGAGGCTTCACCGGAGGAGGCGTCATCCAAAGACGAAATAACAGAATCTGATAAAGACAAATAAAAGTGTGGGTTGAGCCCTTAGTGATGTGGTCATGTTCAGAGTCACATGTTCTGTACTTTAGAGCTTTATTTTAATGAACAGCTTGCTCAGTGCCTGTGTATCCTCCTTGTTCCTTTCCTTCATTGCCTTCAACATTTGATTGGTTATTTGCTTTCAAAGTTTTTATTTGTTATTATTATTATTATTATGATACAGTATTTGAACTGGGTAGAAGTTAGGCTTTCTGAATGTAATGTCAGATTGCTATACAGATTTATTAAAAATCTGATGTCACAAGTCCTGTGTAGCTGGTTTCTGTTATTGATTTCACTCCAGGATCTCATAAGAGATTCAGTTTGTGAAACATAAGTAATTGTCCATCTTTTATTACATGAAGGGACAAAAGCATTCGGGATGAAATATTTTACTTTATGCAAGTGTGGGACCAAAAATCTCCGTAACGCGATGGCAGTGTTTACATGTGATGTTTTTCTGATGTAGTTTAGTTTTCTGATAAAGCGCTATATAAATGCCTCATTCATTCATGTTTTTCTGATGTAGTTTAGTTTTCTATGCCATATTGTGTCCTGATCATATTTGTTTGCACACGTCATGCTTAGCTTGGTAAGCATTATTTTACAGTCTCCTCTTGTGTAATCTTTCTTTTCTCAATGTAAAAGTTTAAGCTTACGTGATGAGCATTTCTATCTCAGTTTATCTTTTTATTTGCATTAAACCGTGGTGTTTACCGCTGTAGAAAAGCATTTAACCAGTGTGTGCTTGACTATATTTGTCATAGTGATACGATGCTTGTGTTGATAAACAAGCCTAGAACATCATGCACTTTCTCAACTAACTTGGAAAAAAATGCCCTGATTGCAAATATGATTGACCGATAAATAAGTTAAAAAGTCAAGTTTGTTTAAAGGGGTCATCAGATGCCCATTTTACACAAGTTGATATGATTCTTTAGGGTCTTAATGAAAAGTCTATAACATACTTTGGTTAAAATTTCTCAATGGTAGTGTAAAAAACACCTCCTTTACCCTGTCAAAAACAGCTCTGTTTTCAGCACGCTCATCTAGTCCATGTTGCTTTAAATGCTAATGAGCTCTGCTGACTCCGCCCCTCTCTTCCGTGGAGTGATGAGCTAGATATGTGTAGATCCCTATTCGACCGCTCCAGATACGTTGACGCGTCAGCCATCTCGCATTCACCATAATAATCAATGAATATTCAAAGATATACAAGCGTATAACTTGCTGTTGTAGACGCACACAGTCAATGCGCTCAAAGATTAACATTCTGTTCCAAAAATGGCGGATGGCTTACGTATCGCTGCCCATAGAAACAGTCCATAATGAGGCATCTAGGTATAATTTATCTATGGAGCATACTAAACTTCAGCCGCGAAACTGGCTAACTAGCACATTATTAGGAAAGGTAATTTGCAAAGATTCATAAAAACCCTTATACTCACTTCTTCTATAGATAAAGCTGGATCACGAATGATTCGCGCGAACATAGACGCATTTATGTAGATCGGGGATCGGCGCATTCACTTCAAAATGAAAGTAACGTTAATCCTCTGCGTCTTCAGCGGCTCAGATGTCGGGAGTAACTGACGACTGCTATATTCATTATTACATCCAACAACTAAACGCCTCAGTCGCTTAATCAGAGACATCTTGTCTTCCTCTGCACCGGAGGCAGAGCTCAGCTCACTCAGGGGGGCGGGGCTAAAGTAAGAAGGCTTGTCAATCAACTCTCGTGGGAGGGGCCTGTACAGAACTACATCATTCTGACAGGAATCTCAGAACAGCCTGATTTGAGAAAGAGGATTTTAAAATAGGGATTAAAAAAAAACACTGGGTGGATTTTTATCATTATAGGATGGATGTGTACACACACTTCCAACACACATTTATGTTCAAACAACTTGTAAAGTGAATTTTGCATCCGATGACCCCTTTAAAAACCAGAATAATAGAATAAATGTGAACTCTGTAACCAGGGTCAAGATTAGAAATGAAACAAGTTATTAGTCAAGTCACCTTTATTTATATAGCGCTTTTAAAAATACAGATTGTGTCAAAGCAGGTTTACAGAATTAAATAATGTGTCAATAATGCAAAAGGACAATAAACACAAATTTTTCAGTTAAAAGTATTTCATTATTGAATTCAGTGATGGCATCGTCCAGCTCAGTTCAGTTCTAATGGTATCTGTGCGATCAAGTAGACGATATCGCTGGAAATTAAGTGTCCCCAACTAAGCGAGCGGCAAGGAACCAAATCTCCATCAGTGACAGAACGGAGAAAAAACCTTGGAGAAACCAGGCTCAGTCGGGGGGGTCAGTTCTCCTCTGGCCATTATTAAACATTGAATATATTTTTTTTTCCCTCCAAGCAGCTCCTTTTATTTAAACACCACGTTTAGCACACCAACATTGTTCCCTAACTAATTTTAAAGAGAAAATGAGTGATTTCAGTGTTAAACAGAAAGGTGTTCATCAGAATCAGAATGAGCTTTATATTTATTTCATCAAAAAACTCATTATGTGATGAACTGATTGTATAAATGTTTGTAAATGGACGCCCTGATGAAGGAGAGTTGTGCACAAATGAGTTGTTTTTCAATTCTAAAGCCGTGTGAATAAAGGCTTTTTAACTTTGTCACACTACTCGAGTGCTTTGGATTTATGAGTTTTTTGATGATACGAAAGAATCCAAAGAGCACCGATTTATGGACGTTTAACACCCCAGCAGCACTTTTTTGCATAACTTTGAATATATTATTTATTTGCTTACACATACACAGAATTTGTCTTAATGACAGAAGCTTCCAGTCACAGACTATGACAGCGACAAGAAATAGATCATAACAATAAAATAAGTGAATAACATATAATGCTTAACAAATGTATTCGACCACTGAACCCAATGTAAGGTTTGTGCCACAGCTGCACTAAACTTAACAGTGTTGGTGATTAGCAAAATCATTTTTCATATTTCTGTAACAGTTAGTCCACCAGTATGATTAAGCTAATTAGTCACAGTAGTATTTGTAATGCTAAAATAAAATTGTTGTTATCCATGAATTTTCTAATTTGCTGTTTTACAAGAAAGGCACAAAATTAGCGAAGCACTTTATTATTATTATTATTTTTTTTTTTTTATTCAGATGCCCAATTACAGTCAATAACAACAGAAACTGTGAAAAGTACGTAAAAACAATGCCAGCAAGAATGCAAGCTGTTATCAAGACCAAAGGAGGCCATATATGTTTTTTTATTTTTTTTATATATTATTATTTTTGGTTATTATGTGCGAATAAAGACTGTTTAGTTGTTTCAGTTTTGCATTTGCCTAATAAATGACAATCAAATTTTTAGTTTTAAACAATTCCTCAAATATTTCATACAGTGATTAACAAGTTTATTAGACTGTATTTATTAACTAATTGTGCATCTGAAAATAAATAAATAAAGTGATTTACTATTTTTCAGCCTTTCTTGTAAAACAGTAAATTAGAAACTGACTGAAAGAGCTTACACATAGTGGTGAATTATCCATTACAGAAACAAACAAACAAACAAAAATATTATGCTAATCACCAATTATTTTTTCCATAAGACACAATGTATTTAACACAATATACAAAATTGACAATATATGTATTTATAGGGATGTTATGTAGAAATGCAAAGGAAATGTGATAAAAAATGATAATGAGAGGTATTGTGAGCCAGAAATAATAATTATTAAAGTATAAAGGGCAGTCATGGCCTAATGGATAGAGAGTCATACTTGTAACCCAAAGGTCGCGGGTTCGAGTCTCAGGTCTGGCAGGGATTGTGTGTGTGTGTGTGTGTGTGTGTGTGTGTGTGTGTGTGTGTGTGGGCGGGTTTATGTGGTTTATGAGGACACAAATTTGTATAATAACATGGGTATGACAGAGGTATTACAATTTGAAGGTGTTTTATGAGGACACTGCCTATGTCCCCGTAATTCAAAAGGCTTAAAAAACATACTAAATGGTGTTTTTTTGAAAATCTAAAGATGCACACAGTCTCCTGTGAGGGCTAAGTTTAGGTGTAGGGTTGGTGTAGGGCAATAGCACACACAGTTTGTTCAGTATAAAAACCATTACGCCTATGGAGAGTCCCCGTAAACCACAAAAACCAACATGTGTGTGTGTGTGTGTGTGTGTGTGTGTGTGCGCGCACTTGGATGGGTTAAAAATGCAGAGCACAAATTCACCAAAGGTCACCCCGTACTCGGCCACATGTCCTTTCCTTTCTTTATATGGTGTTGTGTATCACTGGCAGCATTTATGTTCATGAGTTAGATGGCCTGAGGAAAGAAACGTTCTCAGTGCTGTGAAGCACCAACCAGACAGCAACAGTTCAAAGAGGAAGCGGTCTGGATGTGTGGAGTCCAGAGTCATTTTACCAAGTCTTTTACTCATTTTGGATATGTACAGCTCTTGAAAAGTGATAATATAATAATAATAATTCATTACATTTATATAGCGCTTTTTCTGCTTTTTCTAAGCGCTCTACATTGTCAGGTGAGATCTCCTCATCCACCAGCCGTGTGCAGCATCACCTGGATGATACCACTTCAGTGTGTACCCTGCATTCCTATGTTCCCTTATGTGGGTTATTAAAGATTGTTTCTTGTTATCCTCTTCGTCTTTGTGCGTTTCTCCTGAACCACACCGTCACAGTAACATCACATCTTAGCTACACTTCATATCACTATATCTCCTCATTGTAAAGATCCAAATTATTATTTTTTAGATTCAGAAAAATGCAATACAACATGAAATTCTGTAGTAATTTATTTAGAAAGCAAATGTAAACAATGTTCAGGGTTTAAATACACACCCTGCAGCAAACTGAGGTTAAGATGTTAAAGCTTTAAACCTCCACCACTTTACTGAATGTGCACCGAAAGAGCTCTTAAAGATAAACGCTAAATAGATCAAATTAAAAAGTACAATAAGTATTGCTCAGAAAACAGTAGTTTGATTCATTTTGCTTCTAGTGGACTGTGGTGTAACCTCATCTTGTTCCACTTAATCTGACAATGAAAAAAATAATAATTAAGGCAACAGAGACATGTAGTATGTATATAAACATATACAAATTTCTACACACATCTCTCTCCTTTCATCACTTACCTGAATATAGCTCAACTTCACACAGTGTGAGGTATTTATTGTGTCCAGGCAGAAAAAGATTGACGTATCGCCCCTTAATACACTAAAAAATGCAACTGCACATTTTCCAGTTTACGAAACCTTTTGAGTCTCATATACTAAAAAATGCTATTTTCATGAACCTACATAAAAACCCTTGTCAGACCAGCAAAATTACCCCAAATGTTGACCCAACTAGTCAAACACAGCTGTCTGAACAAAGAATTTCATGTTGTTTGAGTTCCCAGCATGAATAAATTATGCCGTTACTGTTATAGGATTATTGTTTTGCTGTTTGCTGATTTTATTTAAACTTTTTTGTTGTTGTTTTATCATTATTTGTTGTACTGTGATGTAAAGGGCTCATTTGTTGATTGCCTCCGTTCTTGAGGTTAGTGTCTAGTTTTGAGGCCTAGAGTATGTTCAACCAGCTTTGTCTGTTTTCTGGATATCTTGTAAGTTGTCTTACAAACAAAGACAATGTTGCCTACTTATTAGACTAACTTATCCATTAATGTTTGTCATTTGTAAACAAGTAAAAAAAGTTCACAGAACATAATTTGAGACACATTCGAAATGCATTACAAGTCTTTTTAACTAACAAAACTGTGTTAGCTGAACACAAAAGAGACATGTGACTTTACTCAGTGACTTGGGTTGAGTGAACAACTGGCTCCAAAGTTGAGTAAACTCAAAATGTTTTAGTGTCTCCAAGTGGGATGGGTCCAACAGTTGCTGCCCTGTGAAAACACACAGAAACACAGAAATAGAGAGGTGTGCATCAAAACGGCATGAAGCATATTAAATACAATTCAGTCAAAGGCACGTTTGTTTAAGCATTAAGAGAGACACAACACTTACAGCTCATTGTTGCTGTTATTCTCCAGGCTGTTGCCGATACGGATCTGAATACCCTCGATCCTCTTTTCACAACAGTCTCCATGATTAGTGATGCTAACCCTGGTTACCCTGTAGACGTCTCCCAAGTCAACTCTCTACCAGGGGCCCTGGTCCCTTGAATTGACTGCCTGTTGCCATCGATAGCATTTTGAGCAGTTCCTAATTCAGCGTATGTGGAAGACTGGACAGCTTTGCCTCCAAGAGCAAGATTCCCTGTTTAATATAAAAAAACAGACAATAACTTGTTTAAACACTTTACCCCCGGTTTAAGGCTAGTCCCAGACTAAAATGTAATTCTGAGCCGTTTCAACTGAAATAAACTTGCACTGGCTGATCTTAAAATATATCAGTGGCTTTGTGTTGTCTCAAGATGCACACCAGTAATGTTTTTTCTAAGGCATGTTAAGAAAAATTACTTAAATGTCCTAATTGAACCATGACCTAATCCTGGTTTAGTCTAAGCCCTGTCTGTGAAACCGGGCCTTAATGTACTAACGTATAATCCCAGTATAATAGGCAAAATAATGCTAATGCAAATGATTATTACACTGGATCTCTGGGATACTTGCTTCTGATTGGTCAGTTGTGCCATGAACTGATATTTCCAGATAATAGCTGTCATCAATAGCAACACTGTGTCCACAATTTTTTATTTGTGGCTACACTCTAAAAAACACTGTTAAAAACAACCCAGCAGGCACCAGACGTCTATATAACGTCAGATTGACGTTGGACATGACGTTGCATTTTGGTTGAAAATGAAAATCGGGTTGATGTCAATATTTGACGTTGACTTAACGTTGGATTTTGGTTACACAACCTAAAAACAACAAAATCTCAACGTCAGCTGACGTCGGTATTGGACATAAATTTAACATTGACATTAGACATTGAATTTACATTGGATTTTGGTCACCTGGGATCCCAATTTGGTTTGTTTTTAACCCAAGGGCTGGGTAAATATAGGACAGAACACATATGGGGTTTATTTAACCCATCATAATTGGGTTGATTTAACCCAGCTAATGGGTTGATTCATTTTTATTATAATACTAGCTTATTTTTTACTTTATACATAAAAATAATGTTTACAGATTAACTTAAATCCTCTAATCTTTTGTAAAATACTCCACAACCACTGGTTTGCATGATAACTTCCTTTATTTTCCTTTATTTCTCATTTACAGCATATCATTTTTATGTAGGCTATACATATTGCCTATTTAAACTCGTTTAACAAACATTAGGAGTAAAAATTAAATATTAAACAGAAGCAATTCACATGTAATCGACAGTCTCCGTTATTCTGTTTCCACAGTAACGCCGCTAGCTCTCGCGCCCGAGCTGGAGTCGTGTTCGGCGGGAACTGCTCACGGCTGAGACCGCCGCCCTGCGTTTCACTTATAGCCGAAATATACTGCGACTGCCTTCATAACCTGCCCAAAAACAAACAGTAAACAGCTCTGAGGACATATTTGAACATCCAAAGTATTTGTATTTTGTATCTTTATGAAAAAAATATTTTATTTTATGCAAAGCATCAGGCTTTTTCATCACGCGAAAAGACCGCGATGCTCATTAAAGGTGATTCATACCGCGCGCCTGTATGTTTTTTTTTCGCGCGCCTGTATGTTGCTCTGCATAAAATTGAACAATATACAACACAGTAACGATTTTATATATAAAATAAAATGTACACAAACCTGTATTTACCGAAGAAATGATAATTCGATGTCAAGTCAAGTCACCTTTATTTATATAGCGCTTTTAATAATACAGATTGTGTCAAAGCACTTAACAGTATCAAGTTGGAGGATAGAGTGTCAGTAATGTATAATAATAAGATTAAACACTCAATTTTCAGTTAAGGGCATTTCATTATTGAATTCAGAGATGTCATTGTCTAGCTAAGTTTAGTTTAAATAGTATCTGTGAAATCAAATTTACGATAATCGCTAGAAATTAAGTGTCCCCAACTGAGCAAGCCAGAGGTGACAGCGGCAAGGAACCAAAACTCCCTCGATGGCGCTTAGAACTGCTCTCTCCAGAAGACGACGCAAAATCCCGCGATAAATAACCCAACCGCTGGGTTACGTCTGACCCAAGAGCTCGGTAACACTAAAACTATCCAATCATTGGGTTGTTATGTCTGACCCAAGAGCTGGGTAACACTAAAACTATCCAATCATTGGGTTGTTATGTCTGACCCAAGAGCTGGGTAACACTAAAACTATCCAATCATTGGGTTGTTATGTCTGACCCAAGAGCTGGGTAACACTAAAACTATCCAATCATTGGGTTGTTATGTCTGACCCAGGATCTGAGTAACACTAAAACTATCCAATCATTGGGTTGTTATGTCTGACCCAAGAGCTGGGTAACACTAAAACTATCCAATCATTGGGTTGTTATGTCTGACCCAGGATCTGAGTAACACTAAAACTATCCAATCATTGGGTTGTTATGTCTGACCCAGGATCTGAGTAACACTAAAACTATCCAATCATTGGGTTGTTATGTCTGACCCAAGAGCTGGGTAACACTAAAACTATCCAATCATTGGGTTGTTATGTCTGACCCAAGAGCTGGGTAACACTAAAACTATCCAATCATTGGGTTGTTATGTCTGACCCAGGATCTGAGTAACACTAAAACTATCCAATCATTGGGTTGTTATGTCTGACCCAAGAGCTGGGTAACACTAAAACTATCCAATCATTGGGTTGTTATGTCTGACCCAGGATCTGAGTAACACTAAAACTATCCAATCATTGGGTTGTTATGTCTGACCCAGGATCTGAGTAACACTAAAACTATCCAATCATTGGGTTGTTATGTCTGACCCAGGATCTGAGTAACACTAAAACTACCCAATCATTGGGTTGTTATGTCTGACCCAGGATCTGAGTAACACTAAAACTACCCAATCATTGGGTTGTTATGTCTGACCCAAGAGCTGGGTAACACAAAAACTACCCAAACATTGGGTTGTTATGTCTGACCCAAGAGCTGGGTAACACTAAAAAACTACCCAAACATTGGGTAGTTATGTCTGACCCAAGAGCTGGGTAACACAAAAACTACCCAAACACTGAAAAAATAACCCCAAAAAATGACCCAAAAGGCTCAACCCAGCATTTTGGTTAAAAAAATAACCCAGGATTTTTTAGAGTGTAATAGCCGTGTAATAAGCTTGGGTTCTGATCACCCTGTCGGGGTTCATTGTCCAATAACAACTGTCTGGATGTGCATGATCCCTTATTGGTTAAATGTTCAGTAAGAATATTATATGTGCCCACACTGCCCTCCAAAAGTTTGGAAACGCCTAGAAAAGTGGGGTTTTGGACAATATTGGCATGAATCCTTTTTAATTTGTGATAATTTTGCACTGATAAGGGACAACACAAACTACGAAAACATATTGTATTACATAAACAGTTTATACATAGAAAAAACTTACATTTTAAATGTAATATTTGTAAACTATCTGACCTAAATTGTGTTCTAATTGGTTCATTGTATTCTAAACTTAATTGGCAATCAATTGTTGAAGCTATTAAAGTTTGCTGAGCCAAAACCTGGACCAAGTTTAAACCAGTAACCAGGCATCACAGCATGTCTGACTTTGACATGTACAGTATATATTGCCATTATTATGTAATCAAAATGAAAATTATTATTGCTGGACTTCAATGATAACATCAAGTTACTTTAATGTATTTGCACCAAAAAATGATAAGGATTTATGCTGATATCGTCCAAAACCACACTTTGCCAGGAGTGTTTCCAAACTTTTGGATGGCAGTGTATATCTCCATGACTGTAGCTCACTGAGTGGTTAGTTTTTGGAGGGGGAACACTTTTGCCTCCCATTTTTGTCTAGATCAAACATGGGAAACTGATACAACAATTGAAATTTCTTACAGCTCCGTTGTTCTCCAGTTTGTTACCGATACGAATCTGAGCTCCTCTGATTCGCTCTTTGCAACAGTCTTCACGATTAGTGAGCTTATGCTGTAGACGTTTCCGAGGTCAATTCTCAGCCATGGATTAAACTCAGCGTTAGTGTGAGTGCATGAAACCCTCCTGTAATCTCATCTCTGTTTCCATCTACTGCATGTTGAGCATCTCCCTCTGTGTTGTATAATGAGGACTGCACCACCACGGCATTAAGAGCAAGATTCTCTGTTCAATGAGTGATATGAAATCAATAAAAAATGAATGAATGATGCATTTATATAGCGCTTTATTGTGTATTGCTGTACACCCAAAGTGCTTTACAATCATGTGGGGGGGGGGGGGTCTCTCCTCAACCACCACCAGTGTGTAGCATCCACTTGGATGATGCGACGGCAGTCACAGCGCTCACCACACACCAGCTACAGGTGGAGAGGAGAGAGAGTCATAGAGCCAATCAAGTGGATGGGGATTATTAGGAGGCCATGATTGACAAGGGCCAGTGGAGGGAATTTGGCCAGGACACCGGGGTTACACCCCTACTCTTTACGATGAGTGTCATGGGATTTTTAATGTCTCATCCGAAACACGGTGCTTTTTGACAGTATAGTGTCCCCGTCACTATACTGGGGCGTTAGGACCCACACAGACCACAGGGTGAGCACCCCCTGCTGGCCTCACTAACACCTCTTCCAACAGCAACCTAGTTTTCCCAGGAGGTCTCCCATCCAGTTACTGACCAGCTCAACCCTGCTTAGCTTCAGTGGGCAACCAGTCTTGGGCTGCAGGGTGATATGGCTGTGGCCATATATCAAAATGATAAGATGGCTTTGATACAAACAAACCTTTTTCAATTTTTCAATCAATAATCAATCAGTTTTTAACTCCAGGTATTTTTACCTGTATTATTCTAAACATACCTTTCGAATCAGCGACACACAGCCCAGTGAATAGTGTTAGTAACAAAATCACACGTGTGACCATCCTGATTGAAGACATAACAACACATTGTCACAAATGTACAAGGCTTCTAATTAAATAATTACATATATGTTGATCCATGAATATGTTTCTACAGTCGCTGAACTTAACACTAGCTGACTTCAGACATGAGAACCACAGAGACACATGCAAACACAAATGCCTTGGTTGCTCTAAAAAATATTAAATAATAATAATAGTAAAACTAACTCTAAGTGTATTTTAAGTGTATTAAATCCTTCTGCTCCCCTGATCTGGAATTTCATATGCTTCTGTGTCGACCATTCTGGCTACCGAGGGAATTTACAGCGATCATAATCACGGCTGTTTACATTCCCCCTCAAGCCAACACAGACCAGGCACTCAGGGAACTGTACGGGAATATAAGTGATCAGGAAACCGCGCACCCAGACGCAGCGTTTGTTATTACGGGGGACTTTAATAAAGCCAACTTCAGAACAATAGCTCCAAAATACTTTCAACACATCACCATCAACACGCGTGGTGATCGTGTACTGGACCATTGCTACTCCCCCTTCCGGGACGCTTACAAATCCCTCCACCGCCCACCTTTCGGCAAATCGGATCACTCCTCCGTTCTGCTTCTGCCTGCTTATAGGCAGAAACTGAAACGTGAAGCACCCGCCCTCAGGACAATTCAATGCTGGTCGGACCAATCGGACGCTATACTACAGGACTGTTTTGATCACGTTGACTGGGACATGTTCCGGGCAGCATCTGATGACGACATAGAGGAGTACTCAGATTCTGTAACGTGTTTCATACGGAAGTGTATAGAGGATGTAATTCCGACCAAAACAATACGCATCTACCCCAACCAAAAACCGTGGATTAACAGCGATGTTCGATCAGCCTCGTCAGCGCGGACATCTGCCTTTAAATCCGGAAACACTGACGATCGGAAACAAGCCAGTTACGATCTCAGGAGATCCATAAAAGCAGCCAAACGACAATATAAAAACAAAGTTGAAGAACAATTCAACAACAACAACCCAAGAAGCATGTGGCAGGGCATCAACAACATCACAGGTTTTAAAGGGAATAAACCAGCTACTGTGAACATTGCGGCCTCTCTACCGGATGAGCTGAATACTTTTTATGCTCGTTTCGAGGCTCATAACACCGCCCACACAGAGTGCGCTCCCACGGCTGCTGCAGAAGAGGTGAGTCCACTCTCCCTTTCTGTCGCGGATGTAACACGATCCTTCAAACGGGTGAACATCCGCAAAGCTGTGGGCCCGGATGGCATCCCAGGTCATGTGCTCAAAGCATGCACTTACCAACTAGCCGGGGTTTTTACAGACATCTTCAATCTGTCCCTCTCTCTGTCTGTGGTTCCCTCATGCTTCAAAAAATCCACCATTGTGCCCATACCTAAGAAAAATAAAATCACATGCTTGAATGACTGGAGGCCCGTTGCTCTGACACCCATCTTCAGCAAGTGTTTTGAGAAGCTCATCAGAGACCACATCTGCTCTGTGCTGCCTGCCTCACTGGACCCACTACAATTTGCATACCGCAGAAACCGTTCCACAGACGACGCTATTGCCTTCACCCTGCACACTGCTCTCTCCCACCTGGAAAATAAGAACACCTATGTGAGGATGCTGTTCGTGGATTATAGTTCAGCATTTAAAACCATAGTGCCTGACACACTGGTTGAGAAGCTCCAGACTCTGGGACTGAACAGATCTCTGTGCAGCTGGATCCTGGACTTCCTGACAGGCAGAAGTCAGGTGGTCAGAATGGGCAACAACACCTCATCTCCCCTGATCCTCAACACTGGTGCCCCGCAGGGCTGCGTCCTCAGCCCACTCCTGTACTCCCTGTACACACACGACTGTACAGCTACACACAGCTCCAACGTCATCGTCAAATTTGCCGATGACACAATGGTGATAGGCCTGATCACCGACAACGATGAGACGGCCTACAGAGAGGAGGTGAGTACCCTGACTAAATGGTGCCAGGAGAACCACCTCTCACTCAACATCGACAAGACCAAGGAGCTGGTGGTGGATTTCAGGAGACAGAGCAGAGAACACACACCCATCTCCATCGACAAGACACCTGTGGAGCGGGTAAACAGCTTTAAGTTCCTCGGCGTTCACATCACCGAGGATCTCACATGGTCTGCTCACACAGACGCAGTGCTGAAGAAGGCACATCAGCGCCTCTTCTTCCTGAGACGGCTGGGGAAGTTTGGAATGAGCCCCAGCATCCTCAGATCCTTCTACACCTGCACTGTGGAGAGCATCCTGACCGGCTGCATCACCGCCTGGTTTGGAAACAGCACCGCTGACAACCGCAAAGCTCTGCAAAGGGTCGTGCGAACTGCCCGCCACATTGTTGGAGGTGAGCTTCCCTCCCTCCAGGACATCTACACAAGGCGGTGTATAAGGAAAGCCAGGAGGATCATCAAGGACTCCAGCCATCCATCCCACAGACTGCTCTCTCTGCTGCCCTCAGGGAGACGTCTCCGCAGCATCCGATCCCGCACTAGCCGACTGAGGGACAGCTTTTTCCCTCAGGCTATCAGGCTAATGAACAGTCAGAACTAATTCACCCTACATCACACTCCCACTCACACAACATGCCATGCACTGCACTTTAACACCGTTCTACTGGACTACACGCACACACTGCAATAATACAACCTATCTGCTATCACTGGATACCATACAATGCACATCCACGACATTGCATATGTATAATCTGTTGCACCTTTGCACAACTATCTGTTGCACAACTAATCTGTTGTAAATGTATAATCTGTTGCACCTTCACATATTACTATGTATAGATGTGTACATAATGTAAAATGTGTACATACGGTGTATTGGTAACTAAGTATGTCTTTATAGTACACTGTGTGTATTGAGTATGTGTATGTGTATTTTGCACATTGTCTTCTGTACAGTCTGTAAATATGTACTGTCTATATGTAAATTGTTTTGTTTTTGTTTTTTTGCACTGTCTGGAGCACGCTCTCAAGAATTTCACTCACCAAGGCACTTGTGCTGTGGTGATGTGACAATAAAAGTGATTTGATTTGAATTGGGACGCAGCATATGTGTTTGGGTATGTGTTTACCGCGCATGCGCAAAGTTACGTATGGTATGTCTATGAAACGCATGTGCAGTAGCGTGGTGACGTCACGTACCTACTTTAAGTATGTATTTACCGTACTTTGCCGTAAATACGCGTGCGCGCCGTACTGACTGGCGTTAATGCGCAAGCACAGGTTCATTCACTTCCGGATGTTCGAAAGGTATGGTGGATTTGAGATTCGGTGGCAGTAAAGAACATTTACTTGTGTTTTCTTAAAAATGTGCGTTTGTGTTAATGGCTTTTAATTGTAAGGATGCTTTGGTCATAATCATAGAGAGTGACATTGCATATGTGTGTGATTTCAAACATTTATGACATGTTTTATGATTATATTTGAAGTGACAAGGATTCTGCTGGTCTTTAAAGCAGGGGTGTCAAACTCAAGGCCCGCGGGCCTATTCCGGCCCACCGCATCATTTTATGTGGCCCGCGAGAGCATATGAGTGTCTTATATAAAGTAGCATGTTTTTTTTTTTATATCATATATTATGAAAGTGTGTATCAATACCACAAGTTTCTGTTTCTATTTGGCGTTCTATTTATATGCAGATATTGACTTTGGTGTGCATATGATAAGTGATGCTTATAGGATTAGGTGTGTGGGGGTTTTCCGTTGATGACGACTGCGTGGAGCACCTCATCAAGTGCTCGAGCACCACTGACGGAAAAACACCATATTCTCCATTCATTTAACGAATTAAAAAAATCGATTGAAGCTTTCAGACACGACTTTCTTCTCCTTTTTCTGCTGAGTTATTTTAATGACAAATGTCCAGAGCGCATTATAGCCTGCAAGAGCGCGTCAAATGCGCGAGCGCAAACCTCTCCGCTCGCAGGTGGATTCCCTTTCATTCACTCTCACAGAAAACTGACGCGCTCTCTATCTGTCAGACATTACATGTGTGCGTTCAAAAATGATCTTCTCTCCTGAATTTAATGTTGCCATAAGTGTGGGCATGCACCGGCAGAAACATAAATTGGCGCATATGCCAACGAATGTAAATCAGTATTTCAGAATCAGAATCAGAATGAGCTTTATTGCCAGGTATGTTTACACATACGAGGATTTGTTTTCATGACAGAAGCTACCGCAGTGCAACAGAATGACAGTGACAGAACAAAAAACACAGATAATAAAAAGAATTAAAAAGAACAAGTAAATAAGTAATAACAAATACAAATTGACAATTGTATGTACAGGTATATAACAGTAGACAGTTTTGTATGTACAGGTATATTATGTGCAATTGAAATGTAGACTAATATTTACACAGCATAACAGTAGTCTATAAATTTACCTATCTGTCTCGCACATTGTCCGGTAAAATCACATCTACTGTTCTGAAACAGATCTATAGCCATATGGTCACACTAGCGCAAAGTAGTAAAATAATTTGAATCAGTAAATTTTAACGAGAAAAAAAACACATAAAAATGAAAAGAAGCAGTTTTTTTGCGATCAGATCAGCAGGTAAACTCCTGGAATGTCTAAGGATCCAGAAAGTGAATGCATTCAAACAGTTAGTTCAAAACCGCTCTAATGCAGAGAAAACAGCCGATTATATCAGAGATGACAGAGATAACACTAGGCTACTCACTTACAGATGTCAGTTTAAAAAAAAAAAAAAAATTCAGCATTTGGCTTAAAAGCACAAGTGTTTTATACTGGATGCTGGCTGAAGGTGTTTTAGAATATGCAGTAGTCAGTGGTTTAGTAATTCTGGAACAGTCAGGTCAAAGCTCGTTTCACGAGTTCACACTTACATATAATAAACTGAGTAAAGGGTTATGCATATTTGGCGTACTGTCCGAGGAGAGGGCTCCAAGCTCGGTAATTATTCCCGAGCCCGGGGTACTCCCCCCGACCGGGGAGAGGGGTCCGAGCTCGGCGTGTAGCCCGGACCCAGAATGCTCCCCCCGAGTGCTCCTCCCTGCTGGGATAGAAACGGGCTGAAGGTGAGGAGTCGGGGTGGTGGAGGGACGCTGGAAGACGAGAGATAATGAAGGTAAGACTGCTTGATTATTTATAGGGACTCTCTCTCGTGCTGATTGGATAGGTGGTGTGATTACTGATGATGAATTGGCCGTGTTAATTATCTGCGCGTGCTCCTCCCGAAACTTGTTAATAAAACATCACTTAATGGTCTTTTGACGTCCCCCTGTGTTCCTGTTTGGTATCGCAGATTGACTTGTGCTGTAAACTACTCAATGTAATGTAGAAATGTTCATTTTCTGTGAAGCTGCTTTGCAACAGTGTATCATGAAAAGCACTATACAAATAAATGTGAATTGAATTGCAAACAATTATTAATTAATTTATTTATTTATTGTGGCACTATATACATTCATTGCGAATTATGAAAATTAAAAAGTACTTTTTTAGTACTTTAGTTTGTATTTATTTATTTATTTTTGGGTGGGGGAGTGGGGTTGAGTATGGCCACTTCTTTTTTTCTACTTCATGCATTGATTGTGTATCATATGCACGCCAAAGTTAATTTCTGTGTATAAATCACACGCCAAATAGAAACAGAGAATCGTGCTATTGATATGCATTTTCATGAGACCGGGCTCATTTGTTTTTTATCGTAAATGCCATATCTGTCACACGTTTTTAGCAGCGCACAATTTTTGTGACTTTATATCACAAGTTTGAGGATATTTGTCTTTGTTATTTACTTTGACTTATGGAGTAATGTGGATTTCTTAACCTGATAAATGAAAAGTATTTGTTAAAATAACACAGAGTAATAACATATATTTTTACATCTATGCAAATGCATATACAATGTTTGTAACTTAAATAAGTAGCTAATAATAAAATAAAGAGACAGTTATTTAACAATATGTTAAGGAGTGGTAACGTTTACAGTCTTAGAGTTACAACCGGCCCTTTGATGGCAGCCATAATGTTGAAGTGGCCCTCAGTGAAAATGAGTTTGACACCCCTGCTTTAAAGGGTCTTTAAAAGTCTTATTTCCTCTAAAATGAGCCTTTAAAGAGGTCTTAAAATAGAGCAGAAAGACTTATATTAATAAAGGAATGCCATTGATGGTTGCATGTATTGCAAAAAAAGAAAAAGAAAATGTTTCTCATATTTGTAATCTTTTTCATTGACTAGATACTGTAACAAATGTATGGTTCATTGTTAGTTCATGTTAATTATACTACGGGGCCGTTGAATGCTTGAATCTGATTGGCTGTTGAACGTTCTAAGGTGTGCAATTATTTTCAGGGAAACGCACGGCGAATGTAGTTCCAGGCACCGCATTACATGACCATATCACTTCGCCAAACTGAACTGTAGTGATGCTGACCGCAAGACCCTACAACAGACAGTGAATACTGCCGCAAAGATCACCGGTGCCCCTCTCCCCTCCATCCTGGATATTTTCCTTGCACGATGCTCCAGCAAAACCAAGAGCATCGTGAAGGACCCCACCCACCCCTCCCAGAGTCTCTTCCAGCTCCTACCATCAGGAAGACGGTACCGGAGCATCAGAGCCCACTCCACCAGATTGCTCAACAGTTTTTTTCCCCCAGGCTGTGAGAGCTCTTAACTCCAATCTCCCTGTCCGCCTCAGAAACCATGAACACCTCAGCCTCCTCCCCACAACTCATTAAAACTGTTGACAATTTTCCTAAGTGCAATTCTGAGTGTGCTACACACAAGTGAGTGGGCTATACAAACCACCTGTAGTAACACACTCATCCCACTATATGTACACTAGACACTCTCTATAAACACTCCCTGCTACAAAGACTCAATAAGATAATGTTTACTTGTGCATTGCACTACAAAATAATTTTGCACTATGCGCTGCTTTCCACAAAATCTCTCTTCTGCACAACAATTTAATGTACAAAATATATATTTTTTGCACAATTTCATGTACAAATATCTCTTTTGCACAATTTCATGAATATTTATATTCATATACAGTATTTATGTAAAGTTTTTGTACAGTCTCAGTTTGTGTATGTGTAGTCAGCTATGTATAGTATTTATAGTACATGTAAAGTCAGATGGTTAACTGTTGTATAGCTCTATTGTTTTTCTTATACTTGCATTGTTGTATGTTTATCTTATGTTTAACTGGTATGTAGCACCGTGGTCCTGCGAGACACATTTCGTTCCACTATATGTCCACACATGTAGCAGAATGACAATAAAACTCGACTTGACTTGACTTGTGAACTGGAGTGCATACAGACAGGAGTTCTGGGTGCTGTATTCACTGACCCGGTGCCTACTGTGCAGTGAGATATTTAAAGACTGCCCACCTGGGTATGTCGAGAATGGCAGGAGGGGAGTCCTGCATGGGTTTTATTCATTCAAAGAATTTGAGGGTGTTGATTGTTTTATCAGTGATGGAGGTGAATTTCAGAATGAGTAGATGCAATATTTTTTTTTTCTTTCTCATGTCATGTTTATAGTCTATATACAGTATATATATATTTCTATATACAATTATATTTTCTGTTTTGTTCTTTGAAATAAAAAAAAGATCACTGTTATCAGTTTGGTTTTTTAGAGGCACCATGCATAAAATGGGATGCAGACACTGAAAATATACTGTATGTAGTCAATTGAACTTAAAACTATAATTGGCTTAAATATTTCACATGCAGAATTGCCAAAGCAAAAGAAAAATGTCTAAAATTATACAAAATAAATAAACAAGAACCATCACAAGAAAGATTAAAATAAGAAAAAAAGTGCAAATAGCTATTCTATTTACACTGTTAAATTAGCAATTTATACTACTTATTGCAAATAGTGGCAATCATCTGCACCTCAGTATTGTAATACATTATAAAACAGTATGCATTAATAACTTATTGAGTGTAAATTATAATTTTAATTCAAATGATTAAATGGATGCCACATTATTGGGACAATAAAGCCCTCCCTCACAACTTTTTGATTATTTCCTTCATTTTTCAGGGATGTGATTTTTACGGATTTCCGTATTTTCCGACCTCTGAGGGACGACCCATGTGATTCGTGTAGATCCAAGCTTTTTTTTTTTTTTTGGAGGTGTGGGGGGTTACTGCATGATGATTGAAATTGCGCAAATGGCCTTGAGCTATTACCTAAATAAACTGCGAAAAGATTGTTTTCTCAAACATCATGGACGGAATGATCCTGAGAGCGCTGCACTAGTCTGGGGGGCTTGTATGATTCTCGGGGGGGCTCCGGTGGGGCGGGGGGGTTGTTTGTGCTATTCTTCTATATAAAACACGCCGTCAGATTTTAATTGAATGGATTATTATTGTCGCTTTCCTTACACACCACATTTAACAAACTTACAAACATCACTGTGTACTATTTAACAAATGTATTTTTTTGCTAGTAATGAATTAAAATGTCTGAAACCAAATTTTATGTGGTTGAAAACACTGAATCGCTGTGACATAGGCATAATCTAAAAGCACTGAGCGCATGTATTTCTGGCTCTGCGCGTAAGCACGTTTGAATTTGTGAATGTTCTAAATACACCGCTGATCGTCAGCATCAAATGGTTCAAATCAACGTTTCGGCTTCTTGGAGGCAGTGCTTCATTTGTAAATTGTGAGGTCCTGGAACAAAGTGGGTGACTGATCAAATGATCAGAAGAGGGAGAGGTAACGGAGCATTCGCGCAATTGGTGGACGTGGACCAACTTAAGTGATTACCAGCTTGCACCAGTTGCTTTTATAGTGTGCACATTGTAGGCTACTCTAAAAAAATAATGGTTATTTTATTTTAACATTTATTTAAACATATTTTAGTGTTTGGGTAGTTTTTGTGTAACCCAGCTCCTGACAGTACAGTCCCAATCATTGCAGGGCAGGCTTCAGAACGTCATGACGCCGGGCCTGAGGACAGTTAAAAGCGCTCAAATGATTCAAAGCACCAAACGCGAGTAGATTCAGCGCTGAAGCGTGTTACTGTGAGTGAATGAGAACTCACTTCACTATGAGTGAAGACATTTAAAATGATCTCTATTAAATGCATTAACAAATGTAATTAATATATTTGATAAATGCTGTTCATTAAACTTTATATTTATCAAAAAATCCTGAAAAATAAAGTGTATCACCATTTCCACACAAAATATAAAGCTGCAAAATTGTTTTAAACTTTGATAATAATCAGGAATGTTTCTTGAGAGTCAAATAAATTGTAATGATTTCTATAAGATCATGTGACACTGAAAACTGGAGTAACGATGAAGAAAATTCTGCTTTGCATCACAGGAATAACATTACATTTTATAATATATAAAAACTGAAAACCTTTTTTAAATTTGTAATTATATTTCACAATATTATATATATTTTTTACTTTATTTTAATCAAATAAATTCAGCCTTGATGAGCAGAAGATATTTATTTCAGAATCATTAATTGTAATGCAGGCACTTAAATAATAATAACAATTCTATATACTATATACTTTACTATAATATATTATAGTACTTTATTATAATATATTATATTGTTATGATTATTAAGTGCTGCTTTTAATTTTTACAGGACAATAGTATGTATTCTTACAGTATAAGATATATCTTTTAATGTGCTAATATATATATATTTAATAAGTGCTGGGGGCGTGGCTTGGGGGCGTGGTCAGATTTTCCTTCTTTTTTGTCTCTAGCTGATCACATGCCTGATTTTTATTGAAAATAAATGCTTTTCTGATGTGATTTGAAATTATGAAAAGGGGCAGATTCGAACACGGGTCGATCGCGTCAAAATGTGAACAACATACTTTTACCACCTTCACCATTAGAGCTGATGACTGCTCTCTATCTCTTGTAGTGTTGACTATCATAATAAGAAATATATAAGGTGCCATTAAAGTGTAATATTTCAATATACACAGTGAAGTAAAGTGCAACAGAATGTTAATAAATTGTAAATAAAATACTACACAGATATTACAGAATAAACTCTGTAATTCCGTATAATTTTACCTCAGATGAAACATGGTTAAAATCATGGCTATGTGCTGTGTTACATTTTACTGTTTTTTTTCCCTTCTTATTTTCCACCTTAGCTTTCATACTTTTACATTTTATTAGAGTATTCTGTTAAGTATGCGCATGCATTTTAATGACGTGTTACGTCACGCACGACGTGAAAACACCTAACGTCATCACGCAATGCAAATTACACACGCATGCGCTGTCACCATGTTAATGCGCATGCGTGTTACAGACATACCATACGTCACTTTGCGCATGCGCGGTAAGCACATACGTGACGTAGATACGTGACGTCACCGCGCTACAGTCTGCAGCGAGGGGTGTCTCATAAAATAAACGTCCCGAGAACGTCCTGAATGTTCTGTGAAGGTCCTGCAAATAATGTCCCCCCACCCTTTAAAGGGGTCATATGATGCGATTTCAAGTGTTTCTTTCTCTTTGGAGTGTCACAAGCTGATTGTGCATAAATAAAATCCCTGAAGTTGCAAAGACTAAAGTCTCAAAACCAAAGAGATATTCTTTATCAAAGTTAAGACTCTGCCACGCCCCCCTAAAACACCTCATTCAAACACACCCCACATGTCTACGTCAGGATGTGGAAATATTTGCATAATGCAGCCCAAATGTTCACGCAAAGAAAGAAGTAGTGTTGATGCAGGCAGTCATGACAGGGAGACTCTGTGTGTTTCTAGGCAAAAGCACTTTATTTGGCTTCTGAAAGTAGATGTAATTAGGAATCATTAATTACAACAGAACAGCAACGCATTTTATGGACGACCGTTTCGTGAACCTGGGAGAGGAGGTAATTCTGACTTTGCTGTGACAATCTGGTGCTTCTGAATCAGCGACTGTGTTTTGTTATTAGTTTAAGTATTTGCTATTGACTGCTCAAATGCAGAGTTCTGCACGTCGTGTATGTGTGTGTGTGTGTGCGCGCGCGTATGTGTGTGTGAGAGAGAGAGAGGGTCGCAGCGTTGTGTGAGTGTGTGCGCGTATGTGTGTGTGAGAGAGAGAGAGGGTCGCAGCGTTGTGTGTGTGTGTGAGTGTGTGCGCGTATGTGTGTGTGAGAGAGAGAGAGGGTCGCAGCGTGGTGTGTGTGCGTGTGTGTGTGTGCGCGCGTATGTGTGTGTGAGAGAGAGAGAGGGTTGCAGCGTTGTGTGTGTGAGTGTGAGTGTGTGCGCGTATGTGTGTGTGAGAGAGAGAGAGGGTCGCAGCGTCGTGTGTGTGCGTGTGTGTGTGTGCGCGCGTATGTGTGTGTGAGAGAGAGAGGGTCGCAGCGTGTGTGTGTGTGTGTGTGTGTGCGCGCGTATGTGTGTGTGAGAGAGAGAGGGTCGCAGCGTGTGTGTGTGTGTGTGTGTGTGCGCGCGTATGTGTGTGTGAGAGAGAGAGGGTCGCAGCGTGTGTGTGTGTGTGTGTGCGCGCGCGCGCGCGTATGTGTGTGTGAGAGAGAGAGGGTCGCAGCGTCGTGTGTGTGTGTGTGCTCGTGTGCGTGCCTGAGAGAGGGAGACTGTGTACAAACACATACGAGCATCATCACTGTGTCTGTCATGCGACTCTGTTCCTCTCTCAGTCTAGAACTGATGGTAAAACTAAGCACAGTATTAACCGTCTTTACTTTTATTTTGAAAGCTAAAGCTCGCGATTATGGAAAGGGGCCTTAAATTTCGACGGGTTTATGGTGTTCGGCCAATCACAATGCACCGTGCCAGTTGGCCAATCAGAGCAGACTGCACTTGTCTGAAGGAGGGACTTTGTAGAAAATGAAGTGTTTGAGAGAGGCGGGGCATAGAGGAACTACAGTAATGTACAGTATTTGAAAAATAATGTGTTTTTTGAATATTAAAGCATGTCAACATATTCTGTTACACCAAATACACAAAATAATGATCTTTAAAAAAGCATCATATGACCCCTTTAAAGAACTCAACATCGTGCTCTTAAAATTTGCTCTTAAAATTGCATTAACCAACTAGCGTTCAGGAGAATGTTGTGCTTGCAAACATAAAGGCCTTGGACCTGTGCGTGTGTGGATGCATGTATACTCACGCTATCTCACACACACACACACACACACACACACACACACACACACACACGCACACACACACACACACACACACACACACACACACATCTATGCATACAAACTATTGTGAGTATTACACCTATTTCATCCTACCCTGAACTGTATGCAATATGCTTTTATGAATCTGATATTATAACTCTCTCTCTCTCTCTCTCTCTCTCTCTCTCTCTCTCACACACACACACACACACACACACACACATGTTCAAACTGCCTTGTCTTTGGCCTGCATTGACTTCAAAATAATATTTTTTTTCCATCCTTCGACCAGAACGTTACATCAACTTCAGCTGGGTCCTCGAAATCAGAAGATTGCTCCACTTCAGTTGTTGCAAGGTTTTCAGCTTGTTCAGTGATGTTTTCCTCTTCCAATATATCGGCGCATCTTCATTGTAAGATTCATCCTTAGTTGTCCCTTCCTCGTGTGAATGACAAGCAAGGCACTGTGAGGCATTTGTATACTCTAGCATTTATTTGTAAACTTTCGTCTACTCTGTGAGAACACGAACGCCTCAAAACCTATTGTCATAATGTTTTGTCTAGAATATGGGGTGAAAGAAAAGATTCTTTTGAAGTCAATGCAGGCTAAAGACAAGGCAGTTTGAGCATGTGTGCGTGTGTGTGTGTGTGTGTGTGTGTGTGTGTGTGTGTGTGTGTGTGTGTGTGAGAGAGAGTTATAATATCAGATTCATAAAAGCATATTGCATGCAGTTCAGGGTAGGATGAAATAGGTGTCATTCCAACCCGATCTCATGGCAATTCGTACGTATTTTACGAGGTGGCTAATTCGTATGAATTAGTACGAATGACCTATACCTAACTCCGCCCCTAAACCTACCCGTCACTGGGGTTTAGACAAATCGTACGAGTGAGGTCTTACGAATTCGTACGAATTAGCCACCTTGTAAAATACGTACGAATTGCCGTGAGATAGCGTTGGTAATTCTCACAATAGTTTGTATGCATAGATGTGTGTGTGTGTGTGTGTGTGTGTGTGTGAGTGTGTGTGTGTGTGTGAGTGTGATAGCGTGAGTATACATGCATCCACACACGCACAGGTCCAAGGCCTTTATGTTTGCAAGCACAACATTCTCCTGAACACTAGTTGTTTCTCTTACTTTCATTCTTCCCCATTCACTTTCAATGGCCGGCCATTTTTGACAAGTGTGACTTTGTTCAATTTTGTACAAAATAAAAGCATTTAAAAGCAAACTTCCTGATTAATCATTAAAGTACACTAGTGTGAGAAACAGTGCAAATTTTCATAATTTTTTATCTCATATTGTGAAAATTATTCATAAAACAATATTTTTTCACTCAAAAAATGAGGTGCCTACTTTCGGATAAATGAGGCCTACTGATTTGCAATCAGATGCAAATAGAAACACAAAACCAGTCCTAAATGAAAGAAAACAAGTTGACAAAAAGATTGAATCCAATATTTGGTGATAATATACCATAATGACAGATTTATAAGCAGTTGTTTGGAGTCCGGTCACTTTTGACCGGGAACACAACAAGAGGGTTAATCAACTTTCTCTCACTGAGAAAGAAGCTTTTCAGCATCTGTGGCCTTGCCTTCTCTTAATTTGCTTATTTGGACTAAAGACAACATTAGTGTTCTCAGAAGCTGTAAACTAGTGATTCTGTGCATTGGAGCTCTAACATAACTTGCTCTGCAAAAAAACTCTAACACATGAAAATCTGTCTTCTGCATTGCAAATAACATTTCATTTCATGAGAAAGAAACATCTTTCATGTACTTGAGCTTTGCTCTTGAAATTGCATTAACCAACTTTCTCTCACTGAGAAATAAGCTTTTCAGCATCTGTGGCCTTGCCTTCTCTTAATTTGTTTTGTTGCACTAAACACAGACTTAGTGTTCTCAGAAGCTGTAAACTAGTGATTCTGTGCATTGGAGCTCTAACATAACTTGCTCTGCTAAAAAGCTCTAACACATGAAAATCTGTCTTCTGCATTGCAAATAACATTTCATTTCATGAGAAATAAATATCTTTCATGTATTTGAACTTTGCTCTTAAAATTGCAGTAACCAACTTTCTCTCACTGAGAAATAAGCTTTTCTGCATCTGTGGCCTTGCCTTCTCTTAATTTGCTTATTTGGACTAAAGACAGCATTACACTCTAAAAAACGCTGGGTTATTTTTTCAACCCAAATGCTGGGTTGAGACCGCTGGGTGAGGACGATGGGTTGTTTTAACCCAATTTTGGGTTGAAAATTAGTCTTCATCATAACCCAGCGGCGCTGGGTTGGGAACGCGGACCCGAAAGAGAGCACGCACGTCACGTCAACATCGGACGACACCAGTGCGAGAAGCCGCCATTTTCTCAGCCTGAAAGAAGCGAGAAGCGAGTGAAAGACGTTATGGTAAGTAAAGATTAAAAATGTAAAGTCATCGTTCATTGTTTGTGTCCGGGAGTATTTTGAGTTTTTATGGAAAGCGGAAATAGTCCAAAAAGAGCTTATATTGAAAAATACACGGACGCGGTTTTCTCCTCAGAAACGGAGGCCTTAACGGCCTCTTTTACTGAACGGAAGAGATACTTTTAATATAACGTCCGTGAGTCTCTTATGTCATATTTACATAAGATTTTACAATATCTGCACTTTTTGAGGTGTTAATAGACGGTTATTATGTTAATTCGTTATCTTATTTTTCGCGGTTAAGCTCAATGTAGTTTCCTAAAGGAAACGGCGTTATGTAATAAAGACTAGCATAATTATTTTGAGGCTGATGATTGTTAAAAGTAATGTTTTGTATGTAATATTTCAGACTTGTTGAGCTTGTGTCTTCATTGTGAGAGAGAGACCATAGGGCACCTTGTCTCAAAAAATTTGATTTATTGCCCTCATAAAAATCCCACCCAGCAAGCCCCCCAATCCCTCCCTCCCTCCATAACTGGACATCTGTTTTGGACACCTGTTGTACACCTCCCCACCCCCCAGCTAGATGAGGAATTGATTATTAGGTCCGCTGTGTTTAAGGAATTTTTTTTTTATGACTTGTGTGTGTGTGTGTGTGGGGCCGTTGTTATGTGATTTAAACTTTAAATGATGAAGTTGTGTTAAAGGGCAGTTTTTATTAAAGACTGAATGGGTTTTTGTGCGGGGGCCGTTGTTATGTGCTTTAAACTTTAAATTGTGAAAAGATGTTAAACGGGGAAAAAAGGATGTTTTTATTAAAGTTTTTTCACACACATATCAAGCAAAACATCAAACATACGCGTAAAATGAGCAATGCCTGTTTTCCCTACAAGTCAAGACGTACTAGTGTAATTAAAACAATTTTAGGAAAAAGGTAGAGTTTGACAAAGTTAGAAAATAAAAGCATTAGATACGGTCATCAAACAATACGGCTGTTTTTCTATCATTACAATTATAGATAGTTTGACAAAGTTAAATAAAAAGAAGAAGCGTTGAGCGTGTTTGTTCATCTATAACAAAAAAAAAAAAAGAATCAAACACGTTCGTTAACATTAGAATTGGCTGTCTTATCTTACCGTGTTTGTGAAATAAGTCTCTACGATTTAAAAGTAAAAAAAGAGCCTTAAAATAAACGAATATCAGAGGTTTTTGTCCGTTAAAACAGGGTTATCCTGTCTGTCGTTACAAGTTAGTCACAACAGAAAAACGTAAAGACAAAGAATCCCCGTGTGTCTAGCGCTGATCCGAGACTTCGTCCGCTCTCTGTAGCTGCCAAACTCCAAATGAGGGCCTGGACCCCCGGGTTCCCAAACCACGCCTACGGCCGTCCCCTAACACGTGTGAGGCGATAGCCCCCGGATGTAACGCCGGGTTTAAAAAGATTAAAAATAATTAAAGTATGTTTTAACGTTATTTTAATAAATCTATAGCAATTCTTTAATCAATGAAAACTTCTCACTTTAAAGCTGTTATTCCTTTTAACTCTAGTTCATAGGAAAAACGTTGTTTATTTTATTTTATTTGCTTAATTCGTCTATTCCTTTAATAGAACTTTAATAGAGTCTTTTAAAAATTAGCTTATACATGTTTTCCTTTTAAACAAAAAAATCAGTAATACACATCCATTTATTTTATTTTATTTGCTTAATTCGTCTATACTTTTAAACGGTCCTTGATTTTTGCCAAACTTAAGACTATGATGGTGCTATAAAAAACTAGAATGACCTACGCAAGAGTCCTTTTAAACATAACCTCTGTATTGTTTTATTTTACTAGTTGATTTTGTCAATCTTAACTTATAGCATGTTACAACGGTTAAAACGCGCGTACAAATATCTAACAGGAACGAGCGGTGTAATAAAATCAGCAGGATTTCTCTGTGATTTTCCATTCCGTGAGCTTTCTACTGTTATCTATTAATTGAAACAGACAACAAAGAAATGCAAATATCACGGCACACGTAGGGCATGAGAGCAGGATGTATCCGCGGCGTCGGGTCTCGTGATTACCGCTGCGTTGTAACAGTTTAGCAATCTAATTAGTTTTGAAAGAGGTCTGGCATCGTAAATTTTGTTAGAAGGTTAGTTAAAACCCGTAGATCAAAGCATAGACAATTTTATGACGTAAACCTGCGTGTGTGAACTCTGTCAAAAGTTCGTTGGAATGGTTCAGTGGATGGACACGCACACACACACACACACGCACACACACACACACACACACACACACACACACACATGTTGGTTTTTGTGGTTTACGGGGACTCTCCATAGGCGTAATGGTTTTTATACTGAACAAAATGTGTGTGCTATTGCCCTACACCAACCCTACACCTAAACTTAGCCCTCACAGGAGACTGTGTGCATTTATAGATTTTCAAAAAACACCATTTAGTATGTTTTTTAAGCCTTTTGAATTACGGGGACATAGGCAGTGTCCTCATAAACCACCTTCAAATTGTAATACCTCTGTCATACCCATGTTATTAAACACATTTGTGTCCTCATAAACCACACACACACACACACACACACACACACACACACACACACACAGACTTTTACAAATGAAAAACTTTTAGAAGCACACCGGGGTATCTAATGAAAAAAACAGGTTGATTAAACAACGATATGACATTTGTTTTAACAAATACATTTTTAGATCTTTCAAACCATGATGCTCTAAACAAACCAATTGATGATTAGAAGTAGTCAAATGATCCTCTGATGAACACAAGACGGTTACAGAGTCATTCTTTATGAATTAGCCCTAAATTAGACTAAAAATGAGCTGTGGTGAGGTTGTTTGCAACAAAAGTAATTCTTAAACAAGCTGCAACAAATATCTCACAGAATCTTTACAACAGATTAGACTTTCTTGCTCACTTTAAAAATGTTTTTATTAAACGTTTGTTTAAATGCAGCATCTTTATTTGTCCACGGTATAATGTTTTATTTTATTAAAATAAAAACAACTGGTCTATATAGTTTTATTTTTTACTAAGATATGATCAAATAATTGACAGAGGAAATAGTTCAAATATTCAATAAGACCAACTTATCAACCCCGTTTGAAGTGTCTGATGGTTGCGATGACATAAATATCTTACTTATACAAACGTGTTAAGATGTTAAGTATGTGTGAAAGATGTGTAAAGTTCAATATTACTGTTAAAAATAGTAATATTGTAAATTATTATAAATTTTAAATATGTGTAAAATCGTATATGTTGTTTTTACTTTTTGTTGTTAAGAAATCTTTTCATTTTAATCTAGCCTGTACTTAGTATATCTGTACTGTAAAAGAACAAATATACATTTTCACTTAAAACTTCTCTGTAAAATAATTACACCTACAGTTTTAAACATGTTTAAATAGTTTTAAACATATTCTGGGTCGCTAAAGTAAGTCATGATGTCTATTGTCTTTAAATTAAACTTTAGTTTTATTCTTTAATTTCTTTAAAATAGCCTGATGATAATGAAACCAAGTGTTTTTCTCACACGAGTAGATAACTCTTCGGATGTGTTTATGACAAACAAGTCAATTTTTACTTTGAAAACTTACAAGTTTTTCAAATGTATGACTGAACTTTTCTCATTTGACAGACCCGTGATGTTTAACAGCCAGAGGGAATACAAGTTGTTTTCATGAAACCTTAATCGGTGTAAATTTCTCACCTAGCACACAAACCTTGTACATTTTGACTATTTGACTCTTTTGTAAGTAGCATGTCATTTGAAATGGTTTACCAAAAAATTAAAGCAGCGTCTGTGTTTTCAACACGAAAGAGTTGTACAAGGATATTTCAACTATTATCGTCGTTTCTTTTCGACCCTAACAAACTGGTAATGTAGTTTAAGTTTTACAATGTACAGTTCTCATACTATGTGCGTAAATAGTTGTGCTACAACATTTATGATTATTTTTGAATGCCGACAGATTTTTGTTAGGGATATGGCACATCTAAGAATAATAATCTTTTGTAAATTATATCTTTTTTCTTACATCGTTTGTTTTAGTCATATTAGCAAGACTTTAGATGGTCGTTCACAATTGTTTGTTGGACCGTGTATGTTTTTAGGTGAAGACAACTCTTTGTGAGATGTCATCAAGAAATTAAGTAACAGCCTTTTGTCTTTGAGATATTTATTTTAGTGCAATCTATCCACACATGAAGCATCAACACGAAAATTAAGTCTTACTGTCTTACCCTTAAAACTATTACAACTGATGCTATTGCACTGAAAGCTGTACATTCATTTAAGTTTGAGCATGTTAAATTTCCACGCTCTTGTAAAGAGTATTGATACATATCATCCACAATCATCCAAGAGACAAAATCACTAAGTATAGCAAGACAAGAAAATGTTTATAAAGCAGATAGAATTCAGGAACCTATGCAGTTGTGAAAGTTTATTAAACGCGTATTTGTAAATGATGTTTTTTACTCCGCTGGATTTAGTCATATAGCTCAGATAACAGATGACACAATTCACATTTCGTTTCTATGTCTGTATTGTTTTAAGACTCCACCACAAATTTATGCTAATCCTTGCATGGGAAAGCGTGCATGACGAGCACATACTTAATCATTTAAGAAAATCATTGAACATTTGACTGCACTTTTTATTATATTGACAAACCGCCAATTCAAATTACTTCCCACGAGGCGTTTGTCCACAGAATCTTTTTCAACACCACGACATTAAAGAATGTTATCAGTCACTATCGCTAGCTTCTGTGACTCAAATTAAGCGACATCTCTGGTGTACGTAAGCATGTGCAATGGGTGCATGCGGTAAACATCTTTGTTTTTCCAATTCTGTCATATTTGTTAGATGTAATGTAAACAATATTTTGATAACTATGATGATCCACGTTTTTGTAAAGGTTATAGAAAGAATTCAAACATAATCTTTACATAGGAATTATCTTTGCTCAAAGCGAATTGACTAAAATCATTGAATTACGAAATGCAAAAGCGTATACATCATTTAAGAAAAAGCGCTATAATGTATACAGAAATCCTCCTCTTGATCTATTGTGACTGACATTTTACTAAAGCAGCCGATCAGGATTATGGATGAAGCGGCTCACATTTTGGTTGTCGGACTGCATAAGTCGTTACTATGACTGTACGGTAGGTGAGGCCTTCTCTCTGAGGGCCGTCAGCATTCAGTGTTTATAGAAATAAATGAAAATTAAGAAAAATTTCTTGAGAGTGTTTGACTAAGTCGGTATGGTTTAGCGGTTAGGATCATATCAGGTCCCATAGGGCCTAGCGGATAGGATTCCTGGTTTTCACCCAGGTGACCCGGTTCAATTCCCTGTGGGGGAAGTAATGTTTTGGGGGGTCATGACCTAAGGGTTAGAGAGTCGGTCTCGTAATCCAAAGGTAATGTTCACGGCGGGTGTGTGTGTGTGGGTGTGTGTGTGTGTGTGTGTGTGTGTGTGTTCACTGCTGTGTGTGGGCACTTTGGAGGGGTTAAATGCAGAGCACGAATTCCGAGTATGGATCATCATACTTGGCCGCATGTCACTTTCACTTCTTTTTGTTTAAGAAGTGAAAACAAAACTGAGCAAGCCAGACACTTAATTTCTAGCGATTATCGTAAATTTGATTTCACAGATACTATTTAAACTAAACTTAGCTAGACAATGACAACTCCGAATTCAATAATGAAATGCCTTTAACTGAAAATTGAGTGTTTAATCTTATTATTATACATTACTGAAACTCTATCCTCCAACTGTTAAGTGCTTTGACACAATCTGTATTGTTAAAAGCGCTATATAAATAAAGGTGACTTGACTTGACTTGTTTAGGTCAATTATCTATCTATTTGATGTGAGACCCCCATTAAGTTTAGACACGAAAATTAAGGCGTTCTGTTTTACACTTACAACTGAAACATATCTAACCATTGTGGTCAAAGCTACATATTCAGTAAGTTTGAGGTTGTACACAGTTTTGAAAAGGCTACAGACACAAAATATCAAGGATTTATTTATTGTTTTGTGCTCCCTATGTAACTCAAGAGTCCAAGTCACTAAGAAAAGTATTATATGAATACAGAAAACACGCTCACGAGCATCTGGGTAAATTTTGTAAACGTTGTTTTAAATTACTTTTTTCTCTCGCCACTACATCTAGAGCTCTTGTTCAGATAGCGATGACGATGTGCACATTTTATTCGTCGTACTCATTTCTTTCAACATTACCGCTTGAGATTAAAGCCTAGGTAATGTGAATGCAATTAAGAAACATGGCAATATACCCTTTGAAAAGGTTATAGACACAGTCGTTTATACAGGAAATATGATTGCACAACAGAAACATGTATCGTCATAACAAAACCTAATACTAAAATCCTCACTTCTAAATATATCGTTAAAGTTGTAACGTTGCTTTTGATGGCCGGCCCCGCTAGATGATACCAGTCTATGCATTTCATTGTTTTTAGATGAAGACTATTCTCAGAAACTGGTCAAACATGTCACGAGTGTTTGCAGGAAAACATTATAAGATAATAAAAGGCTAGTCCTTCTACAAGAGATTGTTTTAACTGAGATTGTGACGTACTGTAGAGCTTTTTTCGGGTCTGTCTACAAAGAGACCACGAGACACAACCCCACGATCTTACTATTTCTCCGTTACGTGTATATCTATTTAATTTAGAACACAAAGTTGCACATTACAAGTTGAAGATAGTGTGGAAACAGTAATTTATTTGCACACGTCTCTAAACATGCCCTTAATAAATAAATCACAGATGTCATGTAGTTAATTCATTGAAAGGTGCACGTTTTTGATCATTTTAGACGGTCTGCACCGGCACACAGACACGTGTTTTAAGAATTCATCTGACCAAAAGGTTTGATCCTGGGGAAACAGCGGCTGTGGGGTGTCATGATTGTCTTCAGAATTGAACCGCTTTTATTTAAACAATGTAACATGAAGCTACTGTATTCAACAGCACAGTCCCTTGAAATATTGCAGTATAGCTTTTTTCCCTTCTAAATATGTATTTAGCTTAAATATTAGTTGTTAAGTGTTTACAAAGTTGTCATACCTGTTGTCGAATAATAGACTACCATAAGCTTATTTAACCGCATTATTTACACTGCGCTGAATGTAAAACTCTTAAACAGAAACATTAAAACATTTCAAACTTGTCAAACAACCGCTTCAATACATTCCTCTTATGAAAACGTTTAAAATAGAATACTGTCAAACAGAACGTTGTCTGCAAGTTCCCAACGTGTAAATTGCTTGAAAAGGCTCGAACCTACGCATTTCACAGTGCATACACAGATAAGCGTTTTCTTTTGCGTATGTGTCTAAACAATAGATAGGTAAATGACTTAAGGCATTTTAAGCGAAAGGGGCGACTAGTGTCTTTTTTATTTATTTTGATACCCGCGTTTTAGACGTCTGTCTTTTAAATATGACCCAGATGTCTCGATATTTTACTCTTCTTTTTATGAAAACGTGCGGTAAGCAGTTTTGTCCTCATCTGCAGTATACCGAAGCGTTTTAATACGTCATAAATTCCAATAGTTAGATAGCAAATGCGACTGTTTATTACTGAGGTAAGTCACAGCAGAGTTGCATTCTAGTTTTATATTTAACATTTTTCATCTACCTACATGTTTAACGACGCTACCGTTCTAGGTCTCCTCACGCCGTTGTGAGATATAAATCACAAAGTTTTTCATAGTGTTAAGCTTTGAAACCAGAACGATTTTCCATGACTTTGTGCGCTCTTTCTGTATGAATTTGTTTACCGCAGTTTCACCGTCCCTATCTTATCTTCCACCACCTAATTGTATTTGTTAGGCCTTACGTTTGTTAGTTTTTGCTGTTCATATAAGTCGATATTTCTACGAATTTGTTTGATTCAATAAAATATCGTGTCTTCATTTGAGACATTTATGTCACATTATACGTAATACATATTTCTTATTAAATTAAAACTTATCTTGGACGTGACCAATGTTTACGAATACCCAGTGACAACCCACCCTGTAGCCGCACAAGGTGGGTCCAAACACTAAAACCAACTACGACAGACCTGATAAACTCTGTTGCTACCAGGTTTGAAAGTGCTGACGGCGGAGCTACCGGCTTGTCGATCAAAATGTTATCTACATGGAACCCCAAAATCAACTTCAACAATCCAATTTGTCTGAGCTCTGTAATTTTTCTACTAATAACGCTTCGACGGATCTGAACGACGCTAAGCAACTGGACTGCGGCACGGGAAAAACGTGTTTTGTAAAAGACGTCATAGACCCCACGTTTAAACTGCATTAGAGAGGACAGATGATCAAACTGATACGCAAGATCATCGCTGCGGCGTGCGATCCGAATTACGATTGTACGGGAGATACCAAACGTGAAACAAATCTCAAGAACGAAATGAAAATTGTAAGAAGCGTAAAATATCCATGGCCTGATTTGACTAGCATGTTTCTCACCAGCAGAGAGTCGGTCTGTATAATTACCAGAAAAATTCTGGATGTGATGTCTGAATGCGAGGATGAGATGGACATTAACGAGGTTCTCTGTCTGTGTACGTTCGTAACGAATCAATGTGTCTTGTTGGCTACAAAAAATTGCGATTCTATGATGTGTGAAATTGTTGCATCGCTGGTTGATTTTATATTTGAGAAAAAACATGATTGTCTGCAAAGATTTTCTATTCTGGCTTGACCACCGGTTTAACGTCGTTACTACTGGATGTTTGTAAATTTGATCATTTTCTTCACTACTTCAATGTATACTCGACAATATATTGTTGAAATAAAAGGCTGTCTCAACTTCATAAAAATGTCTTTATTTAAAATGTACCGTTACAGATACTAAGTTTTTTTTTTTTTTTTTGTTATCAATTTAATGATATTTAATAAGAAATATGTATTACGTATAATGTGACATAAATGTCTCAAATGAAGACACGATATTTTATTGAATCAAACAAATTCGTAGAAATATCGACTTATATGAACAGCAAAAACTAACAAACGTAAGGCCTAACAAATACAATTAGGTGGTGGAAGATAAGATAAGGACGGTGAAACTGCGGTAAACAAATTCATACAGAAAGAGCGCACAAAGTCATGGAAAATCGTTCTGGTTTCAAAGCTTAACACTATGAAAAACTTTGTGATTTATATCTCACAACGGCGTGAGGAGACCTAGAACGGTAGCGTCGTTAAACATGTAGGTAGATGAAAAATGTTAAATATAAAACTAGAATGCAACTCTGCTGTGACTTACCTCAGTAATAAACAGTCGCATTTGCTATCTAACTATTGGAATTTATGACGTATTAAAACGCTTCGGTATACTGCAGATGAGGACAAAACTGCTTACCGCACGTTTTCATAAAAAGAAGAGTAAAATATCGAGACATCTGGGTCATATTTAAAAGACAGACGTCTAAAACGCGGGTATCAAAATAAATAAAAAAGACACTAGTCGCCCCTTTCGCTTAAAATGCCTTAAGTCATTTACCTATCTATTGTTTAGACACATACGCAAAAGAAAACGCTTATCTGTGTATGCACTGTGAAATGCGTAGGTTCGAGCCTTTTCAAGCAATTTACACGTTGGGAACTTGCAGACAACGTTCTGTTTGACAGTATTCTATTTTAAACGTTTTCATAAGAGGAATGTATTGAAGCGGTTGTTTGACAAGTTTGAAATGTTTTAATGTTTCTGTTTAAGAGTTTTACATTCAGCGCAGTGTAAATAATGCGGTTAAATAAGCTTATGGTAGTCTATTATTCGACAACAGGTATGACAACTTTGTAAACACTTAACAACTAATATTTAAGCTAAATACATATTTAGAAGGGAAAAAAGCTATACTGCAATATTTCAAGGGACTGTGCTGTTGAATACAGTAGCTTCATGTTACATTGTTTAAATAAAAGCGGTTCAATTCTGAAGACAATCATGACACCCCACAGCCGCTGTTTCCCCAGGATCAAACCTTTTGGTCAGATGAATTCTTAAAACACGTGTCTGTGTGCCGGTGCAGACCGTCTAAAATGATCAAAAACGTGCACCTTTCAATGAATTAACTACATGACATCTGTGATTTATTTATTAAGGGCATGTTTAGAGACGTGTGCAAATAAATTACTGTTTCCACACTATCTTCAACTTGTAATGTGCAACTTTGTGTTCTAAATTAAATAGATATACACGTAACAGAGAAATAGTAAGATCGTGGGGTTGTGTCTCGTGGTCTCTTTGTAGACAGACCCGAAAAAAGCTCTACAGTACGTCACAATCTCAGTTAAAACAATCTCTTGTAGAAGGACTAGCCTTTTATTATCTTATAATGTTTTCCTGCAAACACTCGTGACATGTTTGACCAGTTTCTGAGAATAGTCTTCATCTAAAAACAATGAAATGCATAGACTGGTATCATCTAGCGGGGCCGGCCATCAAAAGCAACGTTACAACTTTAACGATATATTTAGAAGTGAGGATTTTAGTATTAGGTTTTGTTATGACGATACATGTTTCTGTTGTGCAATCATATTTCCTGTATAAACGACTGTGTCTATAACCTTTTCAAAGGGTATATTGCCATGTTTCTTAATTGCGTTCACATTACCTAGGCTTTAATCTCAAGCGGTAATGTTGAAAGAAATGAGTACGACGAATAAAATGTGCACATCGTCATCGCTATCTGAACAAGAGCTCTAGATGTAGTGGCGAGAGAAAAAAGTAATTTAAAACAACGTTTACAAAATTTACCCAGATGCTCGTGAGCGTGTTTTCTGTATTCATATAATACTTTTCTTAGTGACTTGGACTCTTGAGTTACATAGGGAGCACAAAACAATAAATAAATCCTTGATATTTTGTGTCTGTAGCCTTTTCAAAACTGTGTACAACCTCAAACTTACTGAATATGTAGCTTTGACCACAATGGTTAGATATGTTTCAGTTGTAAGTGTAAAACAGAACGCCTTAATTTTCGTGTCTAAACTTAATGGGGGTCTCACATCAAATAGATAGATAATTGACCTAAACAAGTCAAGTCAAGTCACCTTTATTTATATAGCGCTTTTAACAATACAGATTGTGTCAAAGCACTTAACAGTTGGAGGATAGAGTGTCAGTAATGTATAATAATAAGATTAAACACTCAATTTTCAGTTAAAGGCATTTCATTATTGAATTCGGAGTTGTCATTGTCTAGCTAAGTTTAGTTTAAATAGTATCTGTGAAATCAAATTTACGATAATCGCTAGAAATTAAGTGTCTGGCTTGCTCAGTTTTGTTTTCACTTCTTAAACAAAAAGAAGTGAAAGTGACATGCGGCCAAGTATGATGATCCATACTCGGAATTCGTGCTCTGCATTTAACCCCTCCAAAGTGCCCACACACAGCAGTGAACACACACACACACACACACACACACACACACCCACACACACACACCCGCCGTGAACATTACCTTTGGATTACGAGACCGACTCTCTAACCCTTAGGTCATGACCCCCCAAAACATTACTTCCCCCACAGGGAATTGAACCGGGTCACCTGGGTGAAAACCAGGAATCCTATCCGCTAGGCCCTATGGGACCTGATATGATCCTAACCGCTAAACCATACCGACTTAGTCAAACACTCTCAAGAAATTTTTCTTAATTTTCATTTATTTCTATAAACACTGAATGCTGACGGCCCTCAGAGAGAAGGCCTCACCTACCGTACAGTCATAGTAACGACTTATGCAGTCCGACAACCAAAATGTGAGCCGCTTCATCCATAATCCTGATCGGCTGCTTTAGTAAAATGTCAGTCACAGTAGATCAAGAGGAGGATTTCTGTATACATTATAGCGCTTTTTCTTAAATGATGTATACGCTTTTGCATTTCGTAATTCAATGATTTTAGTCAATTCGCTTTGAGCAAAGATAATTCCTATGTAAAGATTATGTTTGAATTCTTTCTATAACCTTTACAAAAACGTGGAACATCATAGTTATCAAAATATTGTTTACATTACATCTAACAAATATGACAGAATTGGAAAAACAAAGATGTTTACCGCATGCACCCATTGCACATGCTTACGTACACCAGAGATGTCGCTTAATTTGAGTCACAGAAGCTAGCGATAGTGACTGATAACATTCTTTAATGTCGTGGTGTTGAAAAAGATTCTGTGGACAAACGCCTCGTGGGAAGTAATTTGAATTGGCGGTTTGTCAATATAATAAAAAGTGCAGTCAAATGTTCAATGATTTTCTTAAATGATTAAGTATGTGCTCGTCATGCACGCTTTCCCATGCAAGGATTAGCATAAATTTGTGGTGGAGTCTTAAAACAATACAGACATAGAAACGAAATGTGAATTGTGTCGTCTGTTATCTGAGCTATATGACTAAATCCAGCGGAGTAAAAAACATCATTTACAAATACGCGTTTAATAAACTTTCACAACTGCATAGGTTCCTGAATTCTATCTGCTTTATAAACATTTTCTTGTCTTGCTATACTTAGTGATTTTGTCTCTTGGATGATTGTGGATGATATGTATCAATACTCTTTACAAGAGCGTGGAAATTTAACATGCTCAAACTTAAATGAATGTACAGCTTTCAGTGCAATAGCATCAGTTGTAATAGTTTTAAGGGTAAGACAGTAAGACTTAATTTTCGTGTTGATGCTTCATGTGTGGATAGATTGCACTAAAATAAATATCTCAAAGACAAAAGGCTGTTACTTAATTTCTTGATGACATCTCACAAAGAGTTGTCTTCACCTAAAAACATACACGGTCCAACAAACAATTGTGAACGACCATCTAAAGTCTTGCTAATATGACTAAAAAAAACGATGTAAGAAAAAAGATATAATTTACAAAAGATTATTATTCTTAGATGTGCCATATCCCTAACAAAAATCTGTCGGCATTCAAAAATAATCATAAATTTTGTAGCACAACTATTTACGCACATAGTATGAGAACTGTACATTGTAAAACTTAAACTACATTACCAGTTTGTTAGGGTCGAAAAGAAACGACGATAATAGTTGAAATATCCTTGTACAACTCTTTCGTGTTGAAAACACAGACGCTGCTTTAATTTTTTGGTAAACCATTTCAAATGACATGCTACTTACAAAAGAGTCAAATAGTCAAAATGTACAAGGTTTGTGTGCTAGGTGAGAAATTTACACCGATTAAGGTTTCATGAAAACAACTTGTATTCCCTCTGGCTGTTAAACATCACGGGTCTGTCAAATGAGAAAAGTTCAGTCATACATTTGAAAAACTTGTAAGTTTTCAAAGTAAAAATTGACTTGTTTGTCATAAACACATCCGAAGAGTTATCTACTCGTGTGAGAAAAACACTTGGTTTCATTATCATCAGGCTATTTTAAAGAAATTAAAGAATAAAACTAAAGTTTAATTTAAAGACAATAGACATCATGACTTACTTTAGCGACCCAGAATATGTTTAAAACTTTTTAAACATGTTTAAAACTGTAGGTGTAATTATTTTACAGAGAAGTTTTAAGTGAAAATGTATATTTGTTCTTTTACAGTACAGATATACTAAGTACAGGCTAGATTAAAATGAAAAGATTTCTTAACAACAAAAAGTAAAAACAACATATACGATTTTACACATATTTAAAATGTATAATAATTTACAATATTACTATTTTTAACAGTAATATTGAACTTTACACATCTTTCACACATACTTAACATCTTAACACGTTTGTATAAGTAAGATATTTATGTCATCGCAACCATCAGACACTTCAAACGGGGTTGATAAGTTGGTCTTATTGAATATTTGAACTATTTCCTCTGTCAATTATTTGATCATATCTTAGTAAAAAATAAAACTATATAGACCAGTTGTTTTTATTTTAATAAAATAAAACATTATACCGTGGACAAATAAAGATGCTGCATTTAAACAAACGTTTAATAAAAACATTTTTAAAGTGAGCAAGAAAGTCTAATCTGCTGTAAAGATTCTGTGAGATATTTGTTGCAGCTTGTTTAAGAATTACTTTTGTTGCAAACAACCTCACCACAGCTCATTTTTAGTCTAATTTAGGGCTAATTCATAAAGAATGACTCTGTAACCGTCTTGTGTTCATCAGAGGATCATTTGACTACTTCTAATCATCAATTGGTTTGTTTAGAGCATCATGGTTTGAAAGATCTAAAAATGTATTTGTTAAAACAAATGTCATATCGTTGTTTAATCAACCTGTTTTTTTCATTAGATACCCCGGTGTGCTTCTAAAAGTTTTTCATTTGTAAAAGTCTGTGTGTGTGTGTGTGTGTGTGTGTGTGTGTGTGTGTGTGTGTGTGTGTGTGTGTGTGGTTTATGAGGACACAAATGTGTTTAATAACATGGGTATGACAGAGGTATTACAATTTGAAGGTGGTTTATGAGGACACTGCCTATGTCCCCGTAATTCAAAAGGCTTAAAAAACATACTAAATGGTGTTTTTTGAAAATCTATAAATGCACACAGACTCCTGTGAGGGGTAGGTTTAGGTGTAGGGTTGGTGTAGGGCAATAGCACACACATTTTGTTCAGTATAAAAACCATTACGCCTATGGAGAGTCCCCGTAAACCACAAAAACCAACATGTGTGTGTGTGTGTGTGTGTGTGTGTGTGTGTGTGTGTGTGTGTGTGTGTGCGTGTCCATCCACTGAATCATTCCAACGAACTTTTGACAGAGTTCACACATGCAGGTGTACGTCATAAAATTGTCTATGCTTTGATCTACGGGTTTTAACTAACCTTCTAACAAAATTTACGATGCCAGACCTCTTTCAAAACTAATTAGATTGCTAAACTGTTACAACGCAGCGGTAATCACGAGACCCGACGCCGCGGATACATCCTGCTCTCATGCCCTACGTGTGCCGTGATATTTGCATTTCTTTGTTGTCTGTTTCAATTAATAGATAACAGTAGAAAGCTCACGGAATGGAAAATCACAGAGAAATCCTGCTGATTTTATTACACCGCTCGTTCCTGTTAGATATTTGTACACGCGTTTTAACCGTTGTAACATGCTATAAGTTAAGATTGACAAAATCAACTAGTAAAATAAAACAATACAGAGGTTATGTTTAAAAGGACTCTTGCGTAGGTCATTCTAGTTTTTTATAGCACCATCATAGTCTTAAGTTTGGCAAAAATCAAGGACCGTTTAAAAGTATAGACGAATTAAGCAAATAAAATAAAATAAATGGATGTGTATTACTGATTTTTTTGTTTAAAAGGAAAACATGTATAAGCTAATTTTTAAAAGACTCTATTAAAGTTCTATTAAAGGAATAGACGAATTAAGCAAATAAAATAAAATAAACAACGTTTTTCCTATGAACTAGAGTTAAAAGGAATAACAGCTTTAAAGTGAGAAGTTTTCATTGATTAAAGAATTGCTATAGATTTATTAAAATAACGTTAAAACATACTTTAATTATTTTTAATCTTTTTAAACCCGGCGTTACATCCGGGGGCTATCGCCTCACACGTGTTAGGGGACGGCCGTAGGCGTGGTTTGGGAACCCGGGGGTCCAGGCCCTCATTTGGAGTTTGGCAGCTACAGAGAGCGGACGAAGTCTCGGATCAGCGCTAGACACACGGGGATTCTTTGTCTTTACGTTTTTCTGTTGTGACTAACTTGTAACGACAGACAGGATAACCCTGTTTTAACGGACAAAAACCTCTGATATTCGTTTATTTTAAGGCTCTTTTTTTACTTTTAAATCGTAGAGACTTATTTCACAAACACGGTAAGATAAGACAGCCAATTCTAATGTTAACGAACGTGTTTGATTCTTTTTTTTTTTTTGTTATAGATGAACAAACACGCTCAACGCTTCTTCTTTTTATTTAACTTTGTCAAACTATCTATAATTGTAATGATAGAAAAACAGCCGTATTGTTTGATGACCGTATCTAATGCTTTTATTTTCTAACTTTGTCAAACTCTACCTTTTTCCTAAAATTGTTTTAATTACACTAGTACGTCTTGACTTGTAGGGAAAACAGGCATTGCTCATTTTACGCGTATGTTTGATGTTTTGCTTGATATGTGTGTGAAAAAACTTTAATAAAAACATCCTTTTTTCCCCGTTTAACATCTTTTCACAATTTAAAGTTTAAAGCACATAACAACGGCCCCCGCACAAAAACCCATTCAGTCTTTAATAAAAACTGCCCTTTAACACAACTTCATCATTTAAAGTTTAAATCACATAACAACGGCCCCACACACACACACACACAAGTCATAAAAAAAAAATTCCTTAAACACAGCGGACCTAATAATCAATTCCTCATCTAGCTGGGGGGTGGGGAGGTGTACAACAGGTGTCCAAAACAGATGTCCAGTTATGGAGGGAGGGAGGGATTGGGGGGCTTGCTGGGTGGGATTTTTATGAGGGCAATAAATCAAATTTTTTGAGACAAGGTGCCCTATGGTCTCTCTATTGTGCCCATGCCAGGAGTTAAGGACACCGCAGCCTGCTTGTGTGAGGAGGCGATTTTCTCAGCTTCTTCAGAAGAGAGGGAAAGACGGTTTTAAGGCAAGTAAACTTCATAATTCCATCATGTTATCATTTTATTTTTTTACTAAGACTAAAAGAATGTTTGTTTTTTGTAGATGTTGAAAGCCAGAGACCTAGGAGAGCATCATTCTTTTGAGATTGATGCAAGTTATTTTAGAAAATAAATGTTCTGTTGTCTCCTGCCTGTTTACTTCACATTTTGATGCAACAACAGTATGATTACGTGTTCATATTTTATGTAAACCATTGATGTCCCTTTTTTTCATTGCAGAACTCAAACTAACTTTGGAGTTAAGGACACAGCAGCCTGCTTGTGTGAGGAGGCGATTTTCTCAGCTACTTCAGAAGAGAGGGAAAGATGATTTTAAGGCAAGTAAGTTAATCTTCATAATTCCATGTTATCATTTTATTTTTTTACTTAGACTAAAAGAATGTTTGTTTTTGTAGATGTTGAAAGCCAGAGACCTAGGAGAGCATCATTCTTTTGAGATTGATGCAAGTTATTTTTAGAAAATAAATGATTCTGTTGTCTCCTGCCTGTTTACTTCACATTTTGATGCAACAACAGTATGATTACGTGTTCATATTTTATTTAACCAATTGATGTCCCTTTTTTTCATTGCAGAACTCAAACTAACTTTGGAGTTAAGGACACCGCAGCCTGCTTGTGTGAGGAGGAGGCGATTTTCTCAGCTTCTTCAGAAGAGAGGGATAGACAGTTTAAGGCAAGTAAACTTCATAATTCCATGTTATCAAATTTTTTTTTACTAAGTGTAAAATAATGTTTGTTTTTTGTAGATGTTGAAATCCAGAGACCTAGGAGAGCATCATTCTTTTGAGATTGATGCAAGTTATTTTTAGAAAATAAATGTTTCTGTTGTCTTCTGCCTGTTTACTTCACATTTTGATGCAACAACAGTGTGATTACATGTTCATATTTTATGTAAACCATTGATGTCTGTGTTTTTTCATTGCAGAACACAAACCAACTTTGGAGTTGTCTGATTTGGAGAGTCATCATTCTTGGTCTTCCTTTCTTAAAGGAATAGTTCACACAAAAAATTATTTACTTGCCCTCATGTCATTCTAAACCTATAAGACTTTTGTCTGTCTTTAGAACACAAATGAATATATTTTTAATTTTCTCTCATAATTTTTTGTTAATCCATTGAGAGTCTAGATAATCAGTATTTTCAAGCTTCAAAAATACAGAGTTATTGTAGAAGTAATCCATGCCAATATTTATATATGAATAAATCTTAAATTATATGATAGCGAACATGTCTGTTCAGAAGAAAATATTGGACTCCCAGACTTGCAATGGAGGACAAAAATGAAGAGAATATTAAATATATTTATTTGTGTTCCAGAAATTAGCAGAGTTTGGAACAACATGTGGGAAAGTAAATTATGACCATTTTCATTTTTTGGTGAACTAACCCTTTAAAGAGCAGCCCTCCACGTACATGGAAATTTGTGAGGTATGTGAATGTCATGACTGTTTTAATGTTTCAGTAAAGTAGTAGCTTTCTGAAAGCAGTATATTTATTTAAACAATATTACATGCCCTCACACTAGTGCTGCCATTATAGCATTCTAGAGCGCTGTGGTAGACAGACATTAAACAACCACACAAAGTGGTTGAAATGATAAAACAGACTATTTACCTATCCTTACTGATGTGGATGCACCTCTATCTGAAAATGGATAGTTTAATTAAATGTTTTCTTTTTTCAAATGTTTTTCTCTTTTTAGGCCACTGATGAAGAACAGGCGGTGACTGGGATGAATGCTGGTCAAAGAGGAGAATGACCTTTCCCCCAAACTGATGCAACAGTGGTTTTAAAGGAGGACGCTGCCCTGGATGTTGTAAAAGATGTGAAAGTGACGTGACATACGGCCAAGAATGGTGACCTGTACTCGGAATTTATGCTCTGCATTTATCCCATCCTAAGTGCACACACACACATCGTGAACACACACACACACCGTGAACACACACCCGGAGCAGTGGGCAGCCATTTATGCTGCGGCGCCCGGGGAGCAGTTGGGGGTTCGGTGCCTTGCTCAAGGGCACCTCAGTCGTGGTATTGAGGGTGGAGAGAGTGCTGTACATTCACTCCCCCCTTCTTCATGACTATATCAATTATGCTAAAGAGATCATGAAAATTGGCAGTGATGCATGATCTGTATTCATGGATTATGAAACAAACTATAAGTGTATAATTTGTAAAAACCAAATGTTAAATGCTTGTTCTGTGTTGTTTAGTAGAAATTGAGTTTACACTGTCATTCATACACATGCTCACATTCTTTCACACACATGCTTCTGTTAAATGTTATAATATCAGTGTTAATGTTGTGGTTTATTTGTGTACTCTCATGCCAGAATAGTTTGTAAAGAACTTAACTATTAACTAATTGTACAATTATTGTATAAGTGTTTTTGTATAATTTTATACAATATTTAAAATTTACCAAAAAAAGTCAAATTTGATCTTAAAAGTTATATTCAACAAATGTTCAATGCTTCATTTATAAACTCTAGCTGTTAATGCCATATATTTCTGCATTTCTTCTTACATGCATGTTACTTTTTGACTGTTTTCTCTTGTTGTTTTTAATAAATATTTATCTTTTGATACTCATTCTTTGTGTGTAAAAGTGATTTTAAAATGAACAAGATTTGTAGGTTTAATGCCTAGCTCGATTTGGGTTCATTTTAGCCTAGCAATGTAGTAATTTTAAACCATAAAAAAGCAACCCAGCATGCTGGGTTAAACATAATAACCCAACTTGTTGGGTTAAAATAACCCAGCGCTGGGTTCGTCCCTTTTTGACCCAGCGCTGGGTTGCCAAAATAACCCAAATTGGGTTGTTTTTAACCCTGCAGTTTTTAGAGTGTAGTGTTCTCAGAAACTCTAAACTAGTGATTCTGTGCATTGGAGCTCTAACATAACTTGCTCTCCAAAAAAGCTCTGACACATGAAAATCTGTCTTCTGCATTGCAAATAACATTTCATTTCATGAGAAAAAAATATCTTTCATGTACTTGAGCTTTGCTCTTAAAATTGCATTAACCAACTTTCTCTCAATGAGAAAGATGCTTTTCAGCATCTGTGGCCTTGCCTTCTCTTAATTTGCTTTGTTGCACTAAACACAGCATTAGTGTTCTCAGAAGCTGTAAACTAGCGATTCTGTGCATTGGAGCTCTAACATAACTTGCTCTGCAAAAAAGCTCTAACACATGACAATCTGTCTTCTGCATTGCAAATAACATTTCATTTCATGAGAAATAAATATCTTTCATGTACTTGAGCTTTGCTCTTAAAATTGCAGTAACCAACTTTCTCTCACTGAGAAAGAAGCTTTTCAGCATCTGTGGCCTTGCCTTCTCTTAATTTGCTCATTTGCACTGGACACAGCATTAGTGTTTTCAGAAGCTCTAAACTAGTGATTCTGTGCATTGGAGCTCTAACATAACTTGCTCTGCAAAAAAGCTCTAACACATGAAAATCTGTCTTCTGCATTGCAAATAACATTTCATTTCATGAGAAAGAAACATCTTTCATGTACTTGAGCTTTGCTCTTGAAATTGCATTAACCAACTTTCTCTCACTGAGAAATAAGCTTTTCAGCATCTGTGGCCTTGCCTTCTCTTAATTTGCTTTGTTGCACTAAACACAGCATTAATGTTCTCAGAAGCTGTAAACTAGTGATTCTGTGCATTGGAGCTCTAACATAACTTGCTCTCCCGAAAAGCTCTAATACATGAAAATCTGTCTTCTTCATTGCAAATAACATTTCATTTCATGAGAAATAAATATATTTCATGTACTTTGCTCTTAAGATTGCAGTAACCAACTTTCTCTCACTGAGAAAGAAGCTTTTCAGCATCTGTGGCCTTGCCTTCTCGTAATTTGCTTATTTGCACAGGACACAGCATTAGTGTTCTCAGAAGCTCTAAACTAGTGATTATGTGCATTGGAGCTCTAACATAACTTGCTCTGCAAAAAAGCTCTAACACATGAAAATCTGTCTTCTGCATTGCAAATAACATTTCATTTCATGAGAAATAAATATCTTTCATGTACTTGAGCTTTGCTCTTAAAATTGCATTAACCAACTTTCTCTCACTGAGAAAGAAGCTTTTCAGCATCTGTGGCCTTGCCTTCTCTTAATTTGCTTTGTTGCACTAAACACAGCATTAGTGTTCTCAGAAGCTGTAAACTAGTGATTCTGTGCATTGGAGCTCTAACATAACTTGCTCTCCAAAAAAGCTCTAATACATGAAAATCTGTCTTCTGCATTGCAAATAACATTTCATTTCATGAGAAATAAATATCTTTCATGTACTTGAGCTTTGCTCTTGAAATTGCATTAACCAACTTTCTCTCACTGAGAAATAAGCTTTTCAGCATCTGTGGCCTTGCCTTCTCTTAATTTGCTCATTTGCACTGGACACAGCATTAGTGTTTTCAGAAGCTCTAAACTAGTGATTCTGTGCATTGGAGCTCTAACATAACTTGCTCTGCAAAAAAGCTCTAACACATGAAAATCTGTCTTCTGCATTGCAAATAACATTTCATTTCATGAGAAATAAATATCTTTCATGTACTTGAACTTTGCTCTTAAAATTGCAGTAACCAACTTTCTCTCACTGAGAAAGAAGCTTTTCAGCATCTGTGGCCTTGCCTTCTCGTAATTTGCTTATTTGCACTGGACACAGCATTAGTGTTCTCAGAAGCTCTAAACTAGTCATTCTGTGCATTGGAGCTCTAACATAACTTGCTCTGCAAAAAAAGCTCTAACACATGAAAATCTGTCTTCTGCATTGCAAATAACATTTCATTTCATGAGAAAGAAACATCTTTCATGTACTTGAGCTTTGCTCTTGAAATTGCATTAACCAACTTTCTCTCACTGAGAAATAAGCTTTTCAGCATCTGTGGCCTTGCCTTCTCTTAATTTGCTTTGTTGCACTAAACACAGCATTAGTGTTCTCAGAAGCTGTAAACTAGCGATTCTGTGCATTGGAGCTCTAACATAACTTGCTCTGCAAAAAAGCTCTAACACATGACAATCTGTCTTCTGCATTGCAAATAACATTTCATTTCATGAGAAAGAAACATCTTTCATGTACTTGAGCTTTGCTCTTGAAATTGCATTAACCAACTTTCTCTCACTGAGAAATAAGCTTTTCAGCATCTGTGGCCTTGCCTTCTCTTAATTTGCTTATTTGGACTAAAGACAGCATTAGTGTTCTCAGAAACTCTAAACTAGTGATTCTGTGCATTGGAGCTCTAACATAACTTGCTCTGCAAAAAAGCTCTAACACATGACAATCTGTCTTCTGCATTGCAAATAACATTTCATTTCATGAGAAATAAATATCTTTCATGTACTTGAACTTTGCTCTTAAAATTGCAGTAACCAACTTTCTCTCACTGAGAAATAAGCTTTTCAGCATCTGTGACCTTGCCTTCTCTTAATTTGCTCATTTGCACTGGACACAGCATTAGTGTTTTCAGAAGCTCTAAACTAGTGATTCTGTGCATTGGAGCTCTAACATAACTTGCTCTGCAAAAAAGCTCTAACACATGAAAATCTGTCTTCTGCATTGCAAATAACATTTTATTTCATGAGAAATAAATATCTTTCATTTACTTGACCTTTGCTCTTGAAATTGCATTAACCAACTTTCTCTCACTGAGAAATAAGCTTTTCAGCATCTGTGGCCTTGCCTTCTCTTAATTTGCTATGTTGCACTAAACACAGCATTAGTGTTCTCAGAAGCTGTAAACTAGCGATTCTGTGCATTGGAGCTCCAACATAATTTGCTCTCCAATTACTTTCAGATTTTTGAGATTTCGTTCATTTTCATGACTTTTTGAGATTTTCCCCGTTTTTATTCATTTTCATGACTTTTTGAGATTTTGTTGATGTTCATGGCTTTTTGAGATTTTGTTCATTTTCATGACTTTTTGAGATTTTGTTCATGTCCAAGACTTTTTGAGATTTTGTTCATGTCCATGACTTTTTGAGATTTTGTTCATGTCCAAGACTTTTTGAGATTTTGTTCATGTCCATGACTTTTTGAGATTTTCCCCGTTTTTATTCATTTTCATGACTTTTTGAGATTTTGTTGATGTTCATGGCTTTTTGAGATTTTGTTCATTTTCATGACTTTTTGAGATTTTGTTAATTTTCATGACTTTTTGCGATTTTGTTGATGTTCATGTTTTTTTTAGATTTTGTTCAATTTCATGATTTTTTGAGATTTTGTTCATTTTCATGACTTTTTGAGATTTTGTTCATGTCCATGACTTTTTGAGATTTTGTTCATGTCCATGACTTTTTGAGATTTTGTTCATTTTCATGACCTTTTGAGATTTTGTTCATGTCCATGACTTTTTGAGATTTTCCCCGTTTTTATTCATTTTCATGACTTTTTGAGATTTTGTTTATATTCCTGACTTTCCCTGTTTTTATTCATTTTCATGACATTTTGAGATTTTGTTCATGTCCATGACTTTTTGAGATTTTCCCCGTTTTTATTCATTTTCATGACTTTTTGAGATTTTGTTTATATTCCTAACTTTCCCTGTTTTTATTCATTTTCATGACATTTTGAGATTTTGTTCATTTTCATGACTTTTTGAGATTTTGTTCATGTCCATGACTTTTTGAGATTTTGTTCATGTCCATGACTTTTTGAGATTTTGTTCATGTCCTTGACGTTTTGCGATTTTGTTCATGTTCATGACTTTTTGAGATTTTGTTCATTTTCATGACTTTTTGAGATTTTGTTCATGTCCATGACCTTTTGAGATTTTGTTCATTTTTTTATGACTTTTTGAGATTTTGATCATGTCCATGACTTTTTGAGATTTTGTTGATGTTCATGACTTTTTGAGATTTTGTTCATTTTCATGACTTTCCCTGTTTTTATTCATTTTCATGACTTTTTGAGATTTTGTTCATTTTCATGACTTTCCCTGTTTTTATTCATTTTCATGACTTTTTGAGATTTTGTTCATATTCATGACTTTCCCTGTTTTTATTCATTTTCATGACTTTTTGAGATTTTGTTCATGTCCATGACTTTTTGAGATTTTGTTCATGTCCATGACTTTTTGAGATTTTGTTCATGTCCATGACTTTTTGAGATTTTGTTCGTCCTTGACGTTTTGCGATTTTGTTCATGTTCGTGACTTTTTGAGATTTTCCCCGTTTTTATTCATTTTCATGACTTTTTGAGATTTTGTTGATGTTCATGACTTTTTGAGTTTTTATTCATTTTCATGACTTTTTGAGATTTTGTTCATTTTCATGACTTTTTGAGATTTTGTTCATGTCCATGACTTTTTGAGATTTTCCCCGTTTTTATTCATTTTCATGACTTTTTGAGATTTTGTTTATATTCATGACTTTCCCTGTTTTCCCTGATTTTGTTCATGTCCATGACTTTTTGAGATTTTCCCTGTTTTTATTCATTTTCATGACTTTTTGAGATTTTGTTCATGTTCATAACTTTTTGAGATTTTGTTGATGTTCATGACTTTTTGAGATTTTTTTCATTTTCATGACTTTTTGAGATTTTGTTCATTTTCATGACTTTTTGAGATTTTGTTCATATCCATGACTTTTTGAGATTTTCCCCGTTTTTATTCATTTTCATGACTTTTTGAGATTTTGTTTATATTCATGACTTTCCCTGTTTTTATTCATTTTCATGACTTTTTGAGATTTTGTTCATATTCATGACTTTCCCTGTTTTTATTCATTTTCATGACTTTTTGAGATTTTGTTCATTTTCATGACTTTCCCTGTTTTTATTCATTTTCATGACTTTTTGAGATTTTGTTCATTTTCATGACTTTCCCTGTTTTTATTCATTTTCATGACTTTTTGAGATTTTGTTCATATTCATGACTTTCCCTGTTTTTATACATTTTCGTGACTTTTTGAGATTTTGTTCATGTCCATGACTTTTTGAGATTTTGTTCATTTTCATGACTTTTTGAGATTTTGTTCATTTTCATGACTTTTTGAGATTTTGTTCATGTCCATGACTTTTTGAGATTTTGTTCATGTCCATGACTTTTTGATATTTTCCCTGTTTTTATTCATGTTCATGACTTTTTGAGATTTTGTTGATGTTCATGACTTTCCCTGTTTTTATTCATTTTCATGACTTTTTGAGATTTTGTTCATTTTCATGACTTTTTGAGATTTTGATCATGTTCATGACTTTTTGAGATTTTGTTCATTTTCATGACTTTTTCAGATTTTGTTCATGTCCATGACTTTTTGAGATTTTGTTCATGTCCAAGCCTTTTTGAGATTTTGTTCATGTCCATGACTTTTTGAGATTTTCCCCGTTTTTATTCATTTTCATGACTTTTTGAGATTTTGTTGATGTTCATGGCTTTTTGAGATTTTGTTCATTTTCATGACTTTTTGAGATTTGTTCATTTTCATGACTTTCCCTGTTTTTATTCATTTTCATGACTTTTTGAGATTTTGTTCATGTCCATGACTTTTTGAGATTTTGTTCATGTCCATGACTTTTTGAGATTTTGTTCATTTTCATGACTTTCCCTGTTTTTATTCATTTTCATGACTTTTTGAGATTTTGTTCATGTCCATGACTTTTTGAGATTTTGTTCATGTCCATGACTTTTTGAGATTTTCCCTGTTTTTATTCATTTTCATGACTTTTTGAGATTTTGTTCATTTTCATTACTTTCCCTGTTGTTATTCATTTTCATGACTTTTTGAGATTTTGTTCATGTCCATGACTTTTGAGATTTTGTTCATTTTCATGACTTTTTTGAGATTTTGTTCATTTTCATGGCTTTCCCTTTTTTTTATACATTTTCGTGACTTTTTGAGATTTTGTTCATGTTCACGCCATTGTACAAAATGACAGGAAAGTGTGAGCCGAAATCTTGTTCAGTGGTACACCCCAAAAAAAAAAAAAAAAAAAAAAAATTTAATTCGTGTTCTTTTAATCTGTGTTGTGTAAAGCGCTGTAGAACTGAAGGTGAGAATCTGAAAGAAAGGGATTTTTTAAAAATGTTTCTTCTTAATGACTCTACCAATTTAAATGATGATTAAAATGTAAAATTTCATCTTTACCTCTATAGTAAACAGGGTTGACAATGACGCAAAGTCAATAAGACATGTTTATTAAATACATTTGTCTTGATGACAGGAGTTTCCGGTGCAGAAAAAAATGACAAAGGGATTTTACAGACAGAAATAAAACACAGTTGACATCAGTTACGTGCTTCTTCATTTTCAGGAGCACTGTGGAATAGAGTTCCTCTTTTCTCCTGACGTCTCATTATATTCTTGACACAACTGAAGAGGTTTTTTTCTTCTCTCTCTTTAGCCTTTTCTGGAACAATCACTTGGTCTGGCTTGCTTGATCCACCTTTCCATGATCCTCCTGTCAACATGGGATGATTGTCATGAAACTCCTCCCATGACTTAAAGTGCTGCATCAGGAGGATGTTGTGAAAAAACATGTCAGGATACCTGATCACTTCAGAGAACAAAACTGCACATAGTGCAATGGCGTCTTGAGGAGTCTGTATATAACGATCGACTTTGTCACGGTTCCCATTCATGTAGAACCAAACGGTCTCAGAACATTTCTTATTGAAACATGTTGATGTTTTCAGCGTTGCATAAGAAAGCCTTCTGTCACGAAGGTTTATGTCTTGCTCATCTTTTTTGAATGGACAACAGTACAGATCGTTTGGTCGCATCTGTATCGTGAATTTACCAACTAAAAAGTCAGTGGCCTGCATGTCCCTTTTCTGCCAAGATTCAATGAGAAAATAAATTATTGCAACATAATGAGGAAAACTTGTTATTCTGATCGGTGCTCGCCATATGTTGTCAGTGACTGAGACTTGGGTGATGACTTGAATTGTTGCAGGAGAACACCCTTCCCAGGAAGTGTGCACTTTAAACGCTCCATCCAGCATTTTTGCAGAGGGATTTCCAACTTTTGTCCTTAGATGAAATACATCAATCGTGTCGTTCAGAAAGTTCTTCTCTTTCATCTTTTCTGGATCGAAGGAGAGGAGGACTTCTGGCTTGTTGTGGTTCCCCTCAAACCTGGACTGCATGAATGCCATAAGCAGAGCCGTGCGCAGATATTTCAGAAGCAGTAGCTGAAATTTAGCCCAAATATTGTTCAATGGCTATCATTAATAGTCGAAATATTCTTCAGTTTTTATCACTTAGAGCCGAAATCTTGTTCAGTCAACGGGACAGTTCTCATTTCATCCAAATATTGTTCAGTGGTTATCATTAATAGTCGAAATATTCTTCAGTTGTTCATGGCTTTTTGAGATTTTGTTCATTTTCATGACTTTTTGCGATTTTGTTCATGTTCATGACTTTTTGAGATTTTGTTGATGATCATGGCTTTTTGAGATTTTGTTGATGTACATGACTTTTTGAGATTTTGTTCATTTTCATGACTTTTTGAGATTTTGTTCATGTCCATGACTTTTTGAGATTTTGTTCATGTCCATGACTTTTTGAGATTTTCCCCATTTTTATTCATTTTCATGACTTTTTGAGATTTTGTTTATATTCATCACTTTCCCTGTTTTCCCTGATTTTGTTCATGTCCATGACTTTTTGAGATTTTCCCTGTTTTTATTCATTTTCATGACTTTTTGAGATTTTGTTCATTTTCATGACTTTCCCTGTTTTTATTCATTTTCATGACTTTTTGAGATTTTGTTCATATTCATGACTTTCCCTGTTTTTATTCATTTTCATGACTTTTTGAGATTTTGTTCATGTCCATGACTTTTTGAGATTTTCCCCGTTTTTATTCATTTTCATGACTTTTTGAGATTTTGTTGATGTTCATGACTTTTTGAGATTTTGTTGATGTACATGACTTTTTGAGATTTTGTTCATGTCCATGACTTTTTGAGATTTTGTTCATGTCCAAGACTTTTTGAGATTTTGTTCATGTCCATGACTTTTTGAGATTTTCCCCGTTTTTATTCATTTTCATGACTTTTTGAGATTTTCCCCGTTTTTATTCATTTTCATGACTTTTTGAGATTTTGTTCATGTCCATGACCTTTTGAGATTTTGTTCATTTTTTTATGACTTTTTGAGATTTTGATCATGTCCATGACTTTTTGAGATTTTCCCCATTTTTATTCATTTTCATGACTTTTTGAGATTTTGTTTATATTCATGACTTTCCCTGTTTTCCCTGATTTTGTTCATGTCCATGACTTTTTGAGATTTTCCCTGTTTTTATTCATTTTCATGACTTTTTGAGATTTTGTTCATTTTCATGACTTTCCCTGTTTTTATTCATTTTCATGACTTTTTGAGATTTTGTTCATATTCATGACTTTCCCTGTTTTTATTCATTTTCATGACTTTTTGAGATTTTGTTCATTTTCATGACTTTTTGAGATTTTGTTCATATTCATGACTTTCCCTGTTTTTATTCATTTTCATGACTTTTTGAGATTTTGTTCATGTCCATGACTTTTTGAGATTTTCCCCGTTTTTATTCATTTTCATGACTTTTTGAGATTTTGTTGATGTTCATGACTTTTTGAGATTTTGTTGATGTACATGACTTTTTGAGATTTTGTTCATGTCCATGACTTTTTGAGATTTTGTTCATGTCCAAGACTTTTTGAGATTTTGTTCATGTCCATGACTTTTTGAGATTTTCCCCGTTTTTATTCATTTTCATGACTTTTTGAGATTTTCCCCGTTTTTATTCATTTTCATGACTTTTTGAGATTTTGTTCATGTCCATGACCTTTTGAGATTTTGTTCATTTTTTTATGACTTTTTGAGATTTTGATCATGTCCATGACTTTTTGAGATTTTGTTGATGTTCATGGCTTTTTGAGATTTTGTTCATTTTCATGACTTTCCCTGTTTTTATTCATTTTCATGACTTTTTGAGATTTTGTTCATTTTCATGACTTTCCCTGTTTTTATTCATTTTCATGACTTTTTGAGATTTTGTTCATATTCATGACTTTCCCTGTTTTTATACATTTTCGTGACTTTTTGAGATTTTGTTCATGTCCATGACTTTTTGAGATTTTCCCCATTTTTATTCATGTTCATGACTTTTTGAGATTTTGTTGATGTTCATGACTTTCCCTGTTTTTATTCATTTTCATGACTTTTTGAGATTTTGTTCATTTTCATGACTTTTTGAGATTTTGTTCATTTTCATGACTTTTTGAGATTTTGATCATGTTCATGACTTTTTGAGATTTTGTTCATTTTCATGACTTTTTCAGATTTTGTTCATGTCCATGACTTTTTGAGATTTTGTTCATGTCCATGACTTTTTGAGATTTTCCCCGTTTTTATTCATTTTCATAACTTTTTGAGATTTTGTTGATGTTCATGGCTTTTTGAGATTTTGTTCATTTTCATGACTTTTTGAGATTTTGTTGATGTCCATGACTTTTTGAGATTTTGTTCATTTTCATGACTTTCCCTGTTTTTATTCATTTTCATGACTTTTTGAGATTTTGTTCATGTCCATGACTTTTTGAGATTTTGTTCATGTCCATGACTTTTTGAGATTTTCCCTTTTTTTATTCATTTTCATGACTTTTTGAGATTTTGTTGATGTTCATGACTTTCCCTGTTGTTATTCATTTTCATGACTTTTTGAGATTTTGTTCATTTTCATGACTTTTTGAGATTTTGTTCATTTTCATGACCTTTTGAGATTTTGTTGATGTACATGACTTTTTGAGATTTTGTTCATTTTCATGACTTTTTGAGATTTTGTTCATGTTCACGCCATTGTACAAAATGATAGGAAAGTGTGAGCCAATCGCTTGGTCTGGCTTGCTTGATCCACCTTTCCATGATCCTCCTGTCAACATGGGATGATTGTCATGAAACTCCTCCCATGACTTCAAGTGCTGCATCAGGAGGATGTTGTGAAAAAACATGTCAGGATACCTGATCAGTTCAGAGAACAAAACTGCACATAGTGCAATGGCGTCTTGAGGAGTCTGTATATAACGATCGACTTTGTCACGGTTCCCATTCATGTAGAACCAAACTGTCTCAGAACATTTCTTATTGAAACATGTTGATGTTTTCAGCGTTGCATAAGAAAGCCTTCTGTCATGAAGGTTTATGTCTTGCTCATCTTTTTATGATTGGACAACAGTACAGATTGTTTGGTCGCATCTGTATCGTGAATTTACCAACTAAAAAGTCAGTGGCCTGCATGTCCCTTTTCTGCCAAGATTCAATGAGAAAATAAATTATTGCAACATAATGAGGAAAACTTGTTATTCTGATCGGTGCTCGTCATATGTTGTCAGTGACTGAGACTTGGGTGATGACTTGAATTGTTGCAGGAGAACACCCTTCCCAGGAAGTGTGCACTTTAAACGCTCCATCCAGCATTTTTGCAGAGGGATTTCCAACTTTTGTCCTTAGATGAAATACATCAATCAGAAAGTTCTTCTCTTTCATCTTTTCTGGATCGAAGGAGAGAAGGACTTCTGGCTTGTTGTGGTTCCCCTCGAACCTGGACTGCATGAATGCCATAAGCAGAGCCGTGCGCAGATATTTCAGAAGCAGTAGCTGAAATTTAGTCCAAATATTGTTCAATGGCTATCATTAATAGTCGAAATATTCTTCAGTTTTTATCACTTAGAGCGGAAATCTTGTTCAGTCAACGGGACAGTTCTCATTTCATCCAAATATTGTTCAGTGGTTATCATTAATTTTCTTCAGTTGTTCATGGCTTTTTGAGATTTTGTTCATTTTCATGACTTTTTGCGATTTTGTTCATGTCCATGACTTTTTGAGATTTTCCCCGTTTTTATTCATTTTCATGACTTTTTGAGATTTTGTTTATATTCATGACTTTCCCTGTTTTCCCTGATTTTGTTCATGTTCATGACTTTTTGAGATTTTCCCTGTTTTTATTCATTTTCATGACTTTTTGAGATTTTGTTCATTTTCATGACTTTCCCTGTTTTTATTCATTTTCATGACTTTTTGAGATTTTGTTCATGTCCATGACTTTTGAGATTTTGTTCATTTTCATGACTTTTTGAGATTTTGTTCATTTTCATTACTTTTTGAGATTTTCCCTGTTTTTATTCATTTTCATGACTTTTTGAGATTTTGTTCATTTTCATGACTTTCCCTGTTTTTATTCATTTTCATGACTTTTTGAGATTTTGTTCATTTTCATTACTTTCCCTGTTGTTATTCATTTTCATGACTTTTTGAGATTTTGTTCATGTCCATGACTTTTGAGATTTTGTTCATTTTCATGACTTTTTTGAGATTTTGTTCATTTTCATGGCTTTCCCTTTTTTTTATACATTTTCGTGACTTTTTGAGATTTTGTTCATGTCCATGACGTTTTGAGATTTTCCCTGTTTTTATTCATTTTCATGACTTATTGAGATTTTGTTCATTTTCATGACTTTCCCTGTTTTTATTCATTTTCATGACTTTTTGAGATTTTGTTCATTTTCATGACTTTTTGAGATTTTGTTCATTTTCATGACCTTTTGAGATTTTGTTGATGTACATGACTTTTTGAGATTTTGTTCATGTCCATGACGTTTTGAGATTTTCCCTGTTTTTATTCATTTTCATGACTTATTGAGATTTTGTTCATTTTCATGACTTTCCCTGTTTTTATTCATTTTCATGACTTTTTGAGATTTTGTTCATGTCCATGACTTTTTGAGATTTTGTTCATGTCCATGACTTTTTGAGATTTTCCCCGTTTTTATTCATGTTCATGACTTTTTGAGATTTTGTTGATGTTCATGACTTTCCCTGTTTTTATTCATTTTCATGACTTTTTGAGATTTTGTTCATTTTCATGACTTTTTGAGATTTTGTTCATTTTCATGACCTTTTGAGATTTTGTTGATGTACATGACTTTTTGAGATTTTGTTCATTTTCATGACTTTTTGAGATTTTGTTCATTTTCATGACTTTTTGAGATTTTGATCATGTTCATGACTTTTTGAGATTTTGTTCATTTTCATGACTTTTTCAGATTTTGTTCATGTCCAAGCCTTTTTGAGATTTTGTTCATGTCCATGACTTTTTGAGATTTTGTTCATGTCCATGACTTTTTGAGATTTTGTTCATGTCCATGACTTTTTGAGATTTTGTTCATTTTCTTGACTTTCCCTGTTTTTATTCATTTTCATGACTTTTTGAGATTTTGTTCATTTTCATGACTTTTTGAGATTTTGATCATGTTCATGACTTTTTGGGATTTTGTTCATGTTCATGACTTTTTGAGATTTTCCCCGTTTTTATTCATTTTCATGACTTTTTGAGATTTTGTTTATATTCATGACTTTCCCTGTTTTCCCTGATTTTGTTCATGTCCATGACTTTTTGAGATTTTGTTCATGTCCATGACTTTTTGAGATTTTCCCTGTTTTTATTCATTTTCATGACTTTTTGAGATTTTGTTCATGTCCATGACTTTTGAGATTTTGTTCATTTTCATGACTTTTTTGAGATTTTGTTCATTTTCATGGCTTTCCCTTTTTTTATACATTTTCGTGACTTTTTGAGATTTTGTTCATGTTCACGCCATTGTACAAAATGATAGGAAAGTGTGAGCCGAAATCTTGTTCAATGGTACACCCCAAAAAAAAAAAAAAAAAAAAAATTTCATTCGTGTTCTTTTAATCTGTGTTGTGTAAAGCGCTGTAGAACTGTAGGTGAGAATCTGAAAGAAAGGGATTTTTTAAAAATGTTTCTTCTTAATGACTCTACCAATTTAAATGATGATTAAAATGTAAAATTTCATCTTTACCTCTATAGTAAACAGGGTTGACAATGACGCAAAGTCAATAAGACATGTTTATTAAATACATTTGTCTTGATGACAGTAGTTTCCGGTGCAGAAAAAAATGACAAAGGGATTTTACAGACAGAAATAAAACACAGTTGACATCAGTTACGTGCTTCTTCATTTTCAGGAGCACTGTGGAATAGAGTTCCTCTTTTCTCCTGACGTCTCATTATATTCTTGACACAACTGAAGAGGTTTTTTTCTTCTCTCTGTTTAACCTTTTCTGGAACAATCGCTTGGTCTGGCTTGCTTGATCCACCTTTCCATGATCCTCCTGTCAACATGGGATGATTGTCATGAAACTCCTCCCATGACTTCAAGTGCTGCATCAGGAGGATGTTGTGAAAAAACATGTCAGGATACCTGATCACTTCAGAGAACAAAACTGCACATAGTGCAATGGCGTCTTGAGGAGTCTGTATATAACGATCGACTTTGTCACGGTTCCCATTCATGTAGAACCAAACTGTCTCAGAACATTTCTTATTGAAACATGTTGATGTTTTCAGCGTTGCATAAGAAAGCCTTCTGTCATGAAGGTTTATGTCTTGCTCATCTTTTTTGATTGGACAACAGTACAGATCGTTTGGTCGCATCTGTATCGTGAATTTACCAACTAAAAAGTCAGTGGCCTGCATGTCCCTTTTCTGCCAAGATTCAATGAGAAAATAAATTATTGCAACATAATGAGGAAAACTTGTTATTCTGATCGGTGCTCGCCATATGTTGTCAGTGACTGAGACTTGGGTGATGACTTGAATTGTTGCAGGAGAACACCCTTCCCAGGAAGTGTGCACTTTAAACGCTCCATCCAGCATTTTTGCAGAGGGATTTCCAACTTTTGTCCTTAGATGAAATACATCAATCGTGTCGTTCAGAAAGTTCTTCTCTTTCATCTTTTCTGGATCGAAGGAGAGAAGGACTTCTGGCTTGTTGTGGTTCCCCTCGAACCTGGACTGCATGAATGCCATAAGCAGAGCCTTGCGCAGATATTTCAGAAGCAGTAGCTGAAATTTAGCCCAAATATTGTTCAATGGCTATCATTAGTAGTCGAAATATTCTTCAGTTTTTATCACTTAGAGCGGAAATCTTGTTCAGTCAACGGGACAGTTCTCATTTCATCCAAATATTGTTCAGTGGTTATCATTAATAGTCGAAATATTCTTCAGTTGTTCATGGCTTTTTGAGATTTTGTTCATTTTCATGACTTTTTGCGATTTTGTTCATGTCCATGACTTTTTGAGATTTTCCCCGTTTTTATTCATTTTCATGACTTTTTGAGATTTTGTTTATATTCATGACTTTCCCTGTTTTTGAGATTTTGTTCATGTCCATGACTTTTTGAGATTTTCCCTGTTTTTATTCATTTTCATGACTTTTTGAGATTTTGTTCATTTTCATGACTTTCCCTGTTTTTATTCATTTTCATGACTTTTTGAGATTTTGTTCATTTTCATTACTTTCCCTGTTGTTATTCATTTTCATGACTTTTTGAGATTTTGTTCATGTCATGACTTTTGAGATTTTGTTCATTTTCATGACTTTTTGAGAGTTCATTTTCATTTTCCCTTTTTTTTTCATTTTCGGACTTTTTGAGATTTTGTTCATGTCCATGACTTTTTGAGATTTTATTCATTTCATGACTTTTTGAGATTTTGTTATTCATGACTTTCCCTGATTTTGTTCATTTTCATGACTTTTTGAGATTTTGTTCATGTCCATGACTTTTTGAGATTTTGTTCATTTTCATGACTTATTGAGATTTTGTTCATTTTCATGACTTTCCCTGTTTTTATTCATTTTCATGACTTTCCCTGTTTTTATTCATTTTCATGACTTTTTGAGATTTTGTTCATTTTCATGACTTTTTGAGATTTTGATCATGTTCATGACTTTTTGATATTTTGTTCATTTTCATGACTTTTTCAGATTTTGTTGATGTTCATGACTTTTTGATATTTTGTTCATTTTCATGACTTTTTGATATTTTGTTCATTTTCATGACTTTTTGAGATTTTGTTCATGTCCATGACTTTTTGAGATTTTCCCCGTTTTTATGCATTTTCATGACTTTTTGAGATTTTGTTCATGTCCATGACTTTTTGAGATTTTGTTCATTTTCATGACTTTTTGAGATTTTGATCATGTTCATGACTTTTTGGGATTTTGTTCATGTTCATGACTTTTTTAGATTTTCCCCGTTTTTATTCATTTTCATGACTTTGAGATTTTGTTCATTTTCATGACTTTTTGAGATTTTTCATGATGACATGTTCATTTTCATGACTTTTTCAGATTTTGTTGATGTTCATGACTTTTTGATATTTTGTTCATTTTCATGACTTTTTGATATTTTGTTCATTTTCATGACTTTTTGAGATTTTGTTCATGTCCATGACTTTTTGAGATTTTGTTCATGTCCATGACTTTTTGAGATTTTCCCCGTTTTTATGCATTTTCATGACTTTTTGAGATTTTGTTCATGTCCATGACTTTTTGAGATTTTGTTCATGTCCATGACTTTTTGAGATTTTCCCCGTTTTTATGCATTTTCATGACTTTTTGAGATTTTGTTCATTTTCATGACTTTTTGAGATTTTGTTGATGTTCATGACTTTTTGAGATTTTGTTGATGTACATGACTTTTTGAGATTTTCCCCGTTTTTATTAATTTTCATGACTTTTTGAGATTTTGTTCATGTCCATGACCTTTTGAGATTTTGTTCATTTTCATGACTTTTTTGAGATTTTTCATGTCCATGACTTTGAGATTTTGTTTGTCATGACTTTCCCTGTTTTATTCATTCTCATGATTTTTGAGTTTTTGTTTATATTCCTGACTTTCCCTGTTTTTATTCATTTTCATGACTTTTTGAGATTTTGTTTATATTCCTGACTTTCCCTGTTTTTATTCATTTTCATGACTTTTTGAGATTTTGTTCATGTTCATGACTTTTTGAGATTTTGTTGATGTTCATGACTTTCCCTGTTTTCATTCATTTTCATGACTTTTTGAGATTTTGTTCATTTTCGTTTTTCATGACTTTTTGAGATTTTGTTCATTTTCATGACATTTTGATTCATTGTTCATGACTTTTTGAGATTTTGGTTCACATGACTTTTTCAGATTTTGTTCATGTCCATGAAAAAAAAAAAAAAAAAAAAAAATTGATTTTGTTCATGTCCATGACTTTTTGAGATTTTCGTTTTTTTCATTTTCATCTTTTTGAGATTTTGTTGATTAGTGTTCATGGCTTTTTGAGATTTTGTCATGAAGATGAGAATCATGACTTTTTGAAAGATTTTGTTCATTTTCATGACTTTCCCTGTTTTTATTCATTTTCATGACTTTTTGAGATTTTGTTATGTCCATGACTTAAATGATTTTGATTCATGTCCATGACTTTTTGAGATTTTGTTCATTTCATGACTTTCCCTCTATTCATTTTCATGACAGATTTTGTTCATGTCCATGACTTTTTGAGATTTTGTTCATGTCCATGACTTTTTGAGATTTTGTTTTTATTCATTTGGACTTTTTGAGATTTTGTTCACAACTTTCCCGGACTTTTTGAGAAAAAAATGATGTCCAAAGATTTTGTTCTAAAACACATGTTGAGATTTTGTTCATTTTCATGGTTTCCCTTGTTTTCTTCATTTTCGTGACTTTTTGAGATTTTGTTCATGTCACGCCATTGTACAAAATGACATCTTGTTCAGTGGTACACCCAAAAAAAAAAAAAAAAAAAAAATAAGAGTGTAAAGCGCTGTAGAACTGAAGGTGAGAATCTGAAAGAAAGGGATTTTTTAAAAATGTTTCTTTTAATGACGATTTTGTAAAATTTCATCTTTTCATGTTTATCATTTGTCTTGATGACACACTGAAGAGGGATTTTTTTCTCCTCATTTTCAGGAGTTTTATATTCTTGACACAACTTTTCATGACTTTTCACAATCACTTGGTCTGGCTTGCTTGATCCACCTTTCCATGATCCTCCTGTCAACATGGGATGATTGTCATGAAACTCCTCCCATGACTTTCAAGTGCTGCATCAGGAGGATGTTGTGAAAAAACATGTCAGGATACCTGATCACTTCAGAGAACAAAACTGCACATAGTGCAATGGCGTCTTGAGGAGTCTGTATATAACGATCGACTTTGTCACGGTTCCCATTCATGTAGAACCAAACTGTCTCAGAACATTTCTTATTGAAACATGTTGATGTTTTCAGCGTTGCATAAGAAAGCCTTCTGTCATGAAGGTTTATGTCTTGCTCATCTTTTTTGATTGGACAACAGTACAGATCGTTTGGTCGCATCTTATCGTGAATTTACCAACTAAAAAGTCAGTGGCCTGCATGTCCCTTTTCTGCCAAGATTCAATGAGAAAATAAATTATTGCAACATAATGAGGAAAACTTGTTATTCTGATCGGTGCTCGCCATATGTTGTCAGTGACTGAGACTTGGGTGATGACTTGAATTGTTGAACACCCTTCCCAGGAAGTGTGCACTTTAAACGCTTCCAGCATTTTTGCAGAGGGATTTCCAACTTTTGTCCTTAGATGAAATACATCAATCGTGTCGTTCAGAAAGTTCCTTTCATCTTTTCTGGATCGAAGGAGAGGAAGGAGTGTGCACTTTCATGACTTTCCAGCTGAGATTGTTTGAGGGTCCACCAACTTTTTGTCCTTAGATCATTTTCAATTTTTTGAGATTTTGTTCATTTTCATGGCTTTTTTCATGTTTTTTGAGTCATCAGAGAGATTTTTCTCTTTTGTCTTTCATGACTTTTTGGATTTGAGAAGGAGAGATGAGATTTTCCAATTTTTTTTACCTTTTTGAGATTTTGTTTATTTTCATCACTTTTCCCTGTTTTGGATCTGGCTCCCTGTGACATGACCATCTCATGATTTGTTTCATTTTCATGACTTTTGAGATTTTGCATGAATGTCCATGACTTTTTGAGATTCCCCGTTCAGCATGACTTTTGGATTTTGTGATTCATGACTTTCCTGTTTTTATTCATTTTCATGACTTTTGAGATTTTGTTCATATTCATGACTTTCCCTGTTTTTATTCATTTTCATGACTTTTTGAGATTTTGTTCATTTTCATGACTTTCCCTGTTTTTATCATGTTTCATGACTTTTTGAGATTTTGTTCATTTCATGACTTTCCTGTTTATTCATTTTCATGACTTTTTGAGATTTTGTTATTTTCATGACTTTCCCTGTTTTTATCATTTTCATGACTTTTTGAGATTTTGTTCATTTTCATGACTTTCCCTTTTTTTATACATTTTTGTGACTTTTTGAGATTTTGTTCATGTTCATGACTTTTTGAGATTTTGTTTTTCATTTTCATGACTTTTTGAGATTTTGTTCATTTTCATGACTTTTTGAGATTTTGTTCATGTCCATGACTTTTTGAGATTTTGTTCATGTTCATGACTTTTTGAGATTTTGTTCATGTCCATGACTTTTTGATATTTTCCCCGTTTTTATTCATGTTCATGACTTTTTGAGATTTTGTTCATGTTCATGACTTTCCCTTTTTTATCATTTTCATGACTTTTTGATATTTTGTTCATTTTCATGACTTTTTGAGATTTTGATCATGTTCATGACTTTTGATATTTTGTTCATTCATGACTTTTCAGATATTTTGTTCATGTCCATGATTTTTGAGATTTTGTTCATGTCCATGCCTTTTTGAGATTTTGTTCATGTCCATGACTTTTTGAGATTTTCCCCGTTTTCATGCATTTTCATGACTTTTTGAGATTTTGTTGATGTCATGACTTTTTGAGATTTTGTTCATTTTCATGACTTTTTGAGATTTGACATTTTCATGACTTTTCCTGAGATTTTGTTCATTTTCATGACTTTTTGAGATTTTGTTCATGTTCATGACTTTTTGAGATTTTGTTCATGTCCATGACTTTTTGAGATTTTGTTCATTTTCATGACTTTCCCTGTTTTTATTCATTTTCATGACTTTTTGAGATTTTGTTCATTTCATGACTTTTGTTTTTATTCATTTTTTTATGACTTTTTGAGATTTTGTTCATGTCCATGACTTTTGAGATTTTGTTCATTTTCATTGACTTTTCCCCTGTTGTTATTCATTTTCATGACTTTTTGAGATTTGTTTTTCATGATTTTCATGACTTTTTGAGATTTTGTTCATTTTCATGACTTTTGTTCTGTTGTTATTCATTTTCATGACTTTTTTGAGATTTTGTTGATTTTCATGGCTTTCCTTTTTTTTATACATTTTCGTGACTTTTTGAGATTTTGTTCATTTTCATGACTTTTTGTACAAAATGATTTTGTTTGATAGTGTTCATGAGCCATCTTGTTCAGTGGGTTCACCCAAAAAAAAAAAGATTTTGTTCTGTCCATGACTTTTTGAGATTTTAAAAATTTAATTCGTGTCCTTTTAATCTGTGTTGTGTCATGACTTTTTGAGATTTTGTTCATGTTCTGTAACTTTTTTGGATTTTGAGTTGATGTTCTGAGAAGTTTTTGATTTTTTAAAAATTTTTCATTTTCACTTCTTCTTTTTGACTCTTGTCCAATTTAAATGTTCATGATTAAAATGTAAAATTTCATCTTTACCTCTATAGATAAACAGGGTTGACACATGACGCAAAGTCCATGACTTTTTGAGTTTATTAATTTTACATTTGTCTTGATGACAGGAGTTTCCGGTGCAGTTTTTAAAAAATGACAAAGGATTTTACATGACAGAAATTTTAAAACACAGTTGACATCAGTTACGTGATTTCTTCATTTTCAGGATCACTGACTTCAATAGAGTTCCTCTTATTCATTTCATGACTTTTTGAGTCTCATTATATTCTTGACACAATTCATGACTTCCCTTTTTTTCTTCATTTTCATGACTTTTTGAGATTTTGTTCATTTTCAACAATCACTTGGTCTGGCTTGCTTGATCCACCTTTCCATGATCCTCCTGTCAACATGGGATGATTGTCATGAAACTCCTCCCATGACTTAAAGTGCTGCATCAGGAGGATGTTGTGAAAAAACATGTCAGGATACCTGATCACTTCAGAGAACAAAACTGCACATAGTGCAATGGCGTCTTGAGGAGTCTGTATATAACGATCGACTTTGTCACGGTTCCCATTCATGTAGAACCAAACTGTCTCAGAACATTTCTTATTGAAACATGTTGATGTTTTCAGCGTTGCATAAGAAAGCCTTCTGTCATGAAGGTTTATGTCTTGCTCATCTTTTTTGATTGGACAACAGTACAGATCGTTTGGTCGCATCTGTATCGTGAATTTACCAACTAAAAAGTCAGTGGCCTGCATGTCCCTTTTCTGCCAAGATTCAATGAGAAAATAAATTATTGCAACATAATGAGGAAAACTTGTTATTCTGATCGGTGCTCGCCATATGTTGTCAGTGACTGAGACTTGGGTGATGACTTGAATTGTTGCAGGAGAACACCCTTCCCAGGAAGTGTGCACTTTAAACGCTCCATCCAGCATTTTTGCAGAGGGATTTCCAACTTTTGTCCTTAGATGAAATACATCAATCGTGTCGTTCAGAAAGTTCTTCTCTTTCATCTTTTCTGGATCGAAGGAGAGGAGACTTCTGGCTGTTGTGGTTCCCCTCAAACCTGGACTGCATGAATGCCATAAGCAGAGCCGTGCGCAGATATTTCAGAAGCAGTAGCTGAAATTTAGCCCAAATATTGTTCAATGGCTATCATTAATAGTCGAAATATTCTTCAGTTTTTATCACTTAGAGCCGAAATCTTGTTCAGTCAACGGGACAGTTCTCATTTCATCCAAATATTGTTCAGTGGTTATCATTAATAGTCGAAATATTCTTCAGTTGTTCATGGCTTTTTGAGATTTTGTTCATTTTCATGACTTTTTGCGATTTTGTTCATTTTGACTTTTTGAGATTTTGTTGATGATCATGGCTTTTTGAGATTTTGTTGATGTACATGACTTTTTGAGATTTTGTTCATTTTCATGACTTTTTGAGATTTTGTTCATTTTCATGACTTTTTGAGATTTTGTTCATGTCCATGACTTTTTGATTTTCCCCATTTTTATTCATTTTCATGACTTTTTGAGATTTTGTTTATATTCATCACTTTCCCTGTTTTTTTTTTTTTTTTTTTTTTTTTTTTTTTTTTTTTTTTTCTTTTTTTTTTTTTTTTTTTTTTTTTTTTTTTTTTTTTTTTTCCCTGATTTTGTTCATGTCCATGACTTTTTGAGATTTTCCCTGTTTTTATTCATTTTCATGACTTTTTGAGATTTTTTTGTTCTTTTTGAGATTTTGTTGATGTTCATGACTTTTTGAGATTTTTTTCATTTTCATGACTTTTTGATTTTGTTCATTTTCATGACTTTTGAGATTTTGTCATATCCATGACTTTTTGAGATTTTCCCGTTTTTATTCATTTTCATGACTTTTTGAGATTTTGTTTATATTCATGACTTTCCCTGTTTTTATTCATTTTCATGACTTTTTGATTTTGTTTTTACTTTCTGTTTTTATTCATTTTCATGACTTTTTGAGATTTTGTTCACATGACTTTCCCTGATTTTATTCATTTTCATGACTTTTTGAGATTTTGTTCATTTTCATGACTTTCCCTGTTTTTATTCATTTTCATGACTTTTTGAGATTTTGTTCATTTTCATGACTTTCCCTGTTTTTATTCATTTTCATGACTTTTTGAGATTTTTGTTCATTTCATGACTTTCCCTGTTTTTATTCATTTTCATGACTTTTTGAGATTTTGTTCATTTTCATGACTTTTTGAGATTTTGTTCATTTTCATGACTTTTTGAGATTTTGTTCATTTTCATGACTTTTTGAGATTTTGTTCATGTCCATGACTTTTTGAGATTTTGTTCATGTCCATCTTTTGATATTTTCCCTGTTTTTATCCATTTTCATGACTTTTTGAGATTTTGTTTATATTCATGACTTTCCCTGTTTTTATTCATTTTCATGACTTTTTGAGATTTTGTTCATTTTCATGACTTTTTGAGATTTTGATCATGTTCATGACTTTTTGAGATTTTGCCCTTTTGAGATTTTGTTCATGACTTTTCCAGATTTTGTTTGATGATTTTCATGACTTTTTGAGATTTTGTTCATGTCCAAGCCTTTTTGAGATTTTGTTCATGTCATGATTTTTGAGATTTTCCCGTTTTTATTCATTGTTCATGACTTTTTGAGATTTGTTGATGTTTGATGGCTTTTTGAGATTTTGTTCATTTCTTTTTGACTTTTTGAGATTTGTCATTTCATGACTTTTTGAGATTTGTTCATTTTCATGACTTTCCCTGTTTTTATTCATTTTCATGACTTTTTGAGATTTTGTTCATGTCCATGACTTTTTGAGATTTTGTTATGTTCATGTCCATGACTTTTTGAGATTTTGTTCATTTTCATGACTTTTCCCCGTTTTATTCATTTCATGACTTTTTGAGTTTTTGTCATTTTCATGACTTTCCTGTTTTTGTTTTTTCATTTTCATGACTTTTTGAGATTGTTCATGACTTTTTGAGATTTTGTCCATGACTTTTTGAGATTTTGTTCATGTCCATGACTTTTTGAGATTTTGTTCATTTTCATTACTTTCCCTGTTGTTATTCATTTTCATGACTTTTTGAGATTTTGTTCATGTCCATGACTTTTGAGATTTTGTTCATTTTCATGACTTTTTTGAGATTTTGTTCATTTTCATGGCTTTCCCTTTTTTTATACATTTTCGTGACTTTTTGAGATTTTGTTCATGTTCACGCCATTGTACAAAATGACAGGAAAGTGTGAGCCGAAATCTTGTTCAGTGGTACACCCCAAAAAAAAAAAAAAAAAAAAAATTTAATTCGTGTTCTTTTAATCTGTGTTGTGTAAAGCGCTGTAGAACTGAAGGTGAGAATCTGAAAGAAAGGGATTTTTTTTAAATGTTTCTTCTTAATGACTCTACCAATTTAAATGATGATTAAAATGTAAAATTTCATCTTTACCTCTATAGTAAACAGGGTTGACAATGACGCAAAGTCAATAAGACATGTTTATTAAATACATTTGTCTTGATGACAGGAGTTTCCGGTGCAGAAAAAAATGACAAAGGGATTTTACAGACAGAAATAAAACACAGTTGACATCAGTTACGTGCTTCTTCATTTTCAGGAGCACTGTGGAATAGAGTTCCTCTTTTCTCCTGACGTCTCATTATATTCTTGACACAACTGAAGAGGTTTTTTTCTTCTCTCTGTTTAACCTTTTCTGGAACAATCACTTGGTCTGGCTTGCTTGATCCACCTTTCCATGATCCTCCTGTCAACATGGGATGATTGTCATGAAACTCCTCCCATGACTTAAAGTGCTGCATCAGGAGGATGTTGTGAAAAAACATGTCAGGATACCTGATCACTTCAGAGAACAAAACTGCACATAGTGCAATGGCGTCTTGAGGAGTCTGTATATAACGATCGACTTTGTCACGGTTCCCATTCATGTAGAACCAAACTGTCCCCCCAGAACATTTCTTATTGAAACATGTTGATGTTTTCAGCGTTGCATAAGAAAGCCTTCTGTCATGAAGGTTTATGTCTTGCTCATCTTTTTTGATTGGACAAACAGTACAGATCGTTTGGTCGCATCTGTATCGTGAATTTACCAACTAAAAAGTCAGTGGCCTGCATGTCCCTTTTTCTGCAAGATTCAATGAGAAAATGAAATTTTTGCAACATAATGAGGAAAACTTGTTATTCTGATCGGTGTCGCCATAATGTTGTCAGTGACTGAGACTTGGGTGATGACATTGAATTGTTGCAGGGAGAACACCCTTCCAGGAAGTGTGCACTTTAAACGCTCCATCCAGCATTTTTGCAGAGGGATTTCCAACTTTTGTCTTAGAATGAAATACATCAATAAATGTGTCGTTCAGAAAGTTCTTCTCTTTCATCTTTTCTGGATCGAAGGAGAGGAGGACTTCTGGCTTGTTGTGGTTCCTCCAAACTGGACTGCATGAATGCCTAAGCAGAGCCGTGGCAGTATTTCAGAAGCAGTAGCTGAAATTTAGCCAAATATTGTTCAATGGCTATCATAATAGTCGAAATATTTCAGTTTTTAATCACTTAGAGCCGAAATCATGTTCATCAACGGGACATTTCTCATTTCATCCAATATTGTT